>JAXCGZ010018902.1:100000-112500 GCA_037179515.1 Halocaridina rubra
CGGTCGGGGTAAAAAATGATTCATGTTTTCACATATGTAATGTGCTTGCTTGGTAATTGTATGACCCGAATGAGATTGGGAATTGAATTAAATGCTAAAATGAAGCCACGAGTGAGGTTGGGGAATCTGTAATATGAACATAGTGGCATTCAGATAGAATGCGTTCATCCCTAAGTATAGCAGATATAAGCTATAAGGTTGGATTCCTTTTATACCTTCTGTGGTGTGTAGTTGGTAGCGCCTTGACTTAGTAATTATAAGTCCTAGGTTCGAGTCCCGGTCGGGGTAAAAAATGATTCATATATATATATATATATATATATATATATGTATGTATGTATGTATGTATGTATGTATGTATGTATGTATGTATGTATGTATGTATGTATGTATGTATGTATGTATGTATGTATGTATGTATGTATGTATGTATGTATGTATGTATGTATGTATGTATGTATGTATGTATGTATGTATGTATGTATGTATGTATGTATGTATGTATGTATGTATGTATGTATGTATGTATGTATGTATGTATGTATGTATGTATGTATGTATGTATGTATGTATGTATGTATGTATGTATGTATGTATGTATGTATATATATATATATATATATATATATATATATATATATATATATATATATATATATATATATATATATATATATATATATATATATATATATATATATATATATATATATATATATATATATATATATATATATATATATATATATATACAGTATTACCCCGGTTATTCGCGCTTCTTGGTTTGCGTTCTCACTCTATCGCATTTTTTTTTGGATAAATTATTATTTTATTTTACGGGTATATGCAAAAATATTAAAATATTGAAAATTTTTTTTTTCAGTATTTTCATTTTTTTATTGATATTTACGTTGCGTGCTGTTATTTATAATGTAAAGGGTGTTTTTTTAACAGTGCAGGGAGGGTTTATACAGTTCGTAAACAAAAAAATAATTGTAAATGAGTATGTGTGTCACGTCATCATCACCTAATTCATTGTAATTTTTTATCTATCACTTTTATGAAAATTTACGTTGCTTGCTGTTATTTATAATGCAAAGGGTGTTTTTTAACAGTGCAGGGAGGGTTTACACAGTACGTAAAAGAAAAAATAATTGTAAATAAGTATGTATATCACGTCATTCACCGCAATTTTATCTATCACTTTCATAAAAATTTACGTTGCTTGCTGTTATTTATAATGTAAAGGGTGTTTTTTTAACAGTGCAGGGAGGGTTTATACAGTACGTAAACGAAAAATAATTGTAAATGAGTATGTATGTCACGTTATTATCACCTCATTCACCGTAATTTTATCGATCACTTTCATAAAAATTTACGTTGCTTGCTGTTATTTATAATGTAAAGGGTGTTTTTTTAACAGTGCAGGGAGGGTTTATACAGTACGTACACAAAAAAATAATTGTAAATGAGTATGTATGTCACGTAATCATCACATTCACGGTAAGTTTTCCTATCACTTTCATAAAAATTTACGTTGCTTGCTGTTATCTATAATGTTAAGGGTGGTTTTTTTAAAAGTGCAGGGAGGGTTTATACAGTATGTAGACGAAAAAATAATTGTAAATGAGTATGTATGTCACGTCATTATCACCTCATTCACCGTAATTTTATCTATCACTTTCATAAAAATTCTCGTTGCTTGCTGTCATTTATAATGTAAAGGGTGTTTTTTTAACAGTGCAGGGAGGGTTTATACAGTGTAAACGTAAAAATATATGAAAATATCTATGTACATATAGGCGGATCCTACTTCGCGGATTTCCTGGTTCGCACCGGGTCCCGGAACCGATCTACCGCGATAAGTGAGGCAACACTGTATATATATATATATATATATATATATATATATATATATATATATATATATATATATATATATATATATATATATAGATAGCATTACCCCGGCTATTCGCACTTCTTGGTTTACGTTCTCACTCTATTGTGGGTTTTTTTTGGATAAATTATTATTTATGTTATGGGTATAAGCAAAAATATTAAAATATTGAAAAAAAACATTTTCAGTATTTTCATTTTTTTTTTAAATTTACGTTGCGTGATGTTATTTATAATGTAAAGGGTGTTTTTTTTAACAGTGCAGGGAGGGTTTATACAGTTCGTAAACAAAAAAAATAATTGTAAATGAGTATGTGTGTCACGTCATTATCACCTCATTCACCGTAATTTTATCTATCACTTTCATAAAAATTTACGTTGCTTGCTGTTATTTATAATGTAAAGGGTGTTTTTTTAACAGTGCAGGGAGGGTTTATACAGTACGTAAACGAAAAAATAATTGTAAATGAGTATGTATGTCACGTCATTATCACCTCATTCACCGTAATTTTATCTATCACTTTCATAAAAATTTACGTTTCTTGCTGTTATTTATAATGTAAAGGGTGTTTTTTTAACAGTGCAGGGAGGGTTTATACAGTACGTAAACGAAAAAATAATTGTAAATGAGTATGTATGTCACGTCATTATCACCTCATTCACCGTAATTTTATCTATCACTTTCATAAAAATTTACGTTGCTTGCTGTTATTTATAATGTAAAGGGTGTTTTTTTAACAGTGCAGGGAGGGTTTATACAGTACGTAAACGAAAAAATAATTGTAAATGAGTATGTATGTCATGTCATTATCACCTCATTCACCGTAATTTTATCTATCACTTTCATAAAAATTTACGTTGCATGCTGTTATTTATAATGTAAAGGGTGTTTCTTTAACAGTGCAGGAAGGGTTTATACAATATGTAAACGAAAAAATAATTGTAAATGAGTATGTATGTCACGTCATTATCACCTCATTCACCGTAATTTTATCTATCACTTTCATAAATATTTACATTGCTTGCTGTTATTTATAATGTAAAGGGTGTTTTTTAACAGTGCAGGGAGGGTTTATACAGTACGTAAACGAAAAAATAATTGTAAATGAGTATGTATGTCATGTCATTATCACCTCATTCACCGTAATTTTATCTATCACTTTCATAAAAATTTACGTTGCTTGCTGTTATTTAAAATGTAAAGGGTGTTTTTTTAACAGTGCAGGGAGGGTTTATACAGTATGTAAACGAAAAAATAGTCGTAAATGAGTATGTATGTCACGTCATTATCACCTCATTCACCGTAATTTTATCTATCACTTTCATAAAAATTCTCGTTGCTTGCTGTCATTTATAATGTAAAGGGTGTTTTTTTAACAGTGCAGGGAGGGTTTATACAGTGTAAACGTAAAAATATATGAAAATATCTATGTACATGTAGGCGGATCCTACTTCGCGGATTTCCTGGTTCGCAGCGGGTCCCGGAACCGAACTACCGTAATAAGTGAGGCAACACTGTATATATATATATATATATATATATATATATATATATATATATATATATATATATATATATATATATATATATATATATATATATATATATATATATATATATATATATATATATATAGATAGTATTACCCCGGTTATTCGCGCTTCTTGGTTCACGTTCTCACTGTATTGTGGGTTTTTTTTTGGATAAATTATTATTTATGTTATGGGTATAAGCAAAAATATTAAAATATTGAAAAAAAACATTTTCAGTATTTTCATTTTTTTTTTTTTAATTTACGTTGCGTGATGTTATTTATAATGTAAAAGGTGTTTTTTTTAACAGTGCAGGGAGGGTTTATACAGTTCGTAAACAAAAAAAATAATTGTAAATGAGTATGTGTGTCACGTCATTATCACCTCATTCACCGTAATTTTATCTATCACTTTCATAAAAATTTACGTTGCTTGTTGTTATTTATAATGTAAAGAGTGTTTTTTTAACAGTGCAGGGAGGGTTTATACAGTACGTAAACGAAAAAATAATTGTAAATGAGTATGTATGTCACGTCATTATCACCTCATTCACCATAATTTTATCTATCACTTCCATAAAAATTTACGTTTCTTGCTGTTATTTATAATGTAAAGGGTGTTTTTTTAACAGTGCAGGGAGGGTTTATACAGTACGTAAACGAAAAAATAATTGTATATGAGTATGTATGTCACGTCATTATCACCTCATTCACCGTAATTTTATCTATCACTTTCATAAAAATTTACGTTGCTTGCTGTTATTTATAATGTAAAGGGTGTTTTTTTAACAGTGCAGGGAGGGTTTATACAGTACGTAAACGAAAAAATAATTGTAAATGAGTATGTATGTCACGTCATTATCACCTCATTCACCGTAATTTTATCTATCACTTTCATAAAAATTTACGTTGCATGCTGTTATTTATAATGTAAAGGGTGTTTCTTTAACAGTGCAGGAAGGGTTTATACAATATGTAAACGAAAAAATAATTGTAAATGAGTATGTATGTCACGTCATTATCACCTCATTCACCGTAATTTTATCTATCACTTTCATAAATATTTACATTGCTTGCTGTTATTTATAATGTAAAGGGTGTTTTTTTAACAGTGCAGGGAGGGTTTATACAGTACGTAAACGAAAAAATAATTGTAAATGAGTATGTATGTCACGTCATTATCACCTCATTCACCGTAATTTTATCTATCACTTTCATAAAAATTTACGTTGCTTGCTGTTATTTAAAATGTAAAGGGTGTTTTTTTAACAGTGCAGGGAGGGTTTATACAGTACGTAAACGAAAAAATAGTTGTAAATGAGTATGTATGTCACGTCATTATCACCTCATTCACCGTAATTTTATCTATCACTTTCATAAAAATTTACGTTGCTTGCTGTTATTTATAATATAAAGGGTGTTTTTTTAACAGTGCAGGGAGGGTTTATACAGTGTAAACGTAAAAATATATTAAAATATCTATGTACATATAGGCGGATCCTACTTCGCGGATTTCCTGGTTCGCAGCGGGTCCCGGAACCGAACTACCGTGATAAGTGAGGCAACACTGTATATATATATATATATATATATATATATATATATATATATATATATATATATATATATATATATATATATATATATATATATATATATATATATATATATATATATACTGTGTGTACAGTGTTGCCTTACTTATCGCGGTAGTTCGGTTCCGGGACCCGCCGCGAACTAGGAAATCCGCGAAGTAGGATCCGCCTATATGTACACAGATATTTTAATATATTTTTACGTTTACACTGTATAAACCCTCCCTGCACTGTTAAAAAAACACCTTTTACATTATAAATAACAGCAAGCAACGTAAATTTTTATGAAAGTGATAGAGAAAATTACGGTGAATGTGGTGATAATGACGTGACATACATACTCATTTCCAATTATTTTTTCACTTACGTACTGTATAAACCCTCCCTGCACTGCTAAAAAAACACCCTTTACATTATAAATAACAGCAAGCAACGTAAATATTTATGAAAGTGATAGATAAAATTACGGTGAATGAGGTGATAATGACGTGACATACATACTCATTTACAATTATTTTTTCGTTTACGTACTGTATAAACCCTCCCTGCACTGTTAAAAAAAAAACCTTTACATTATAAATAACAGCAAGCAACGTAAATTTTTATGAAAGTGAGATAAAATTACGGTGAATGAGGTGATAATGACGTGACATACATACTCATTTACAATTATTTTTTCGTTTACGAACTGTATAAACCCTCCCTGCACTGTTAAAGAAACACCCTTTTCATTATAAATAACAGCAAGCAACGTAAATTTTTATGAAAGTGATAGATAAAATTATGGTGAATGAGGTGATAATGACGTGACATACATACTCATTTACAATTATTTTTTCGTTTACGTACTGTATAACCCTCCCTGCACTGTTAAAGAAACACCCTTTACATTATAAATAACAGCAAGCAACATAAATTTTTATGAAAGTGATAGATAAAATTACGGTGAATGAGGTGATAATGACATGACATACATACTCATTTACAATTATTTTTTCGTTTACGTACTGTATAAACCCTCCCTGCACTGTTAAAAAAACACCCTTTACATTATAAATAACAGCAAGCAACGTAAATTTTTCTGAAAGTGATAGATAAAATTACGGTGAATGAGGTGACATACATACTCATTTACAATTATTTTTTCGTTTACGTACTGTATAAACCCTCCTTGCACTGTTAAAAAAACACCCTTTACATTATAAATAACAGCAAGCAACGTAAATTTTTATGAAAGTGATAGATAAAATTGCGGTGAATGAGGTGATAATGACGTGACATACATACTCATTTACAATTATTTTTTTGTTTACGAACTGTATAAACCCTCCCTGCACTGTTAAAAAAAACACCCTTTACATTATAAATAACAGCACGCAACGTAAATAAAAAAAAAAAGAAAATACTGAAAATGTTTTTTTTCAATATTTTAATATTTTTGCGTATACCCATAAAATAAAATAATTTATAAAAAAAAAAAAAAAAAAAAAAAACGCGATAGAGTAAGAACGCGAACCAAGAAACGCGAATAACCGGGGTAACACTGTGTATATATATATATATATATATATATATATATATATATATATATATATATATATATATATATATATATATATATATATATATATATATATATATATATATATATATATATATATATATATATATATATATATATATATATATATATATATATATATATATATATATATATATATATATATATATATATATATATATATATATACATATATATATATATATATATATATATATATATATATATATATATATATATATATATATATATATATATATATATATATATATATATATATATATATATATATATATATATATATATATATATATATATATATATATATATATATATATATATATATATATATATATATATATATATATATATATATATATATATATATATATATATATATATATATATATATATATATATATATATATATTAACCTAGCCACTGAGGGGGCAAGCCAGCCTCAACTTGGTGCCGGTCCCAAGCCCGGGTAAATGGGAGGGTTGGCGGAAGGAAGGGCATCCGGCCATAAAAATTTTGCCAAAACTAAAATATGGCCACAACAGATAACGAGACTAGTCACCATAATAAGGCATTCCCCTTAGGCGATGCGTTGGGGCTTCGCCTGACCCCTCTGGAAAAACAGCAAGGGCTACCCAGTCATGGGCAGGCTGGGTTAAAGAGGCAAGCTCGAGGGAGAGTGTCAGATGAGGTGCTGCGGAAGGGCACTCTTAATGTGGGGACGATGACTGGGAAGAGGCAAGAATTGGTGAACCTGATGGAGAGGAGGAGAATTGGAATGCTGTGTGTGCAGGAGACCAGGTGGAAAGGAAATAAGGCGAGGGAACTGGGTGAGGGTTGCAAATTGTTCTATAGTGGAGCAAATGAGGAAGGGAGGAATGATGTAGGAATAATACTATCCAAAGACCTGAAGGAAAGCTTACTTGGTGTGAATAGAAAGAGTGACAGAATTATGAGTTTAAAGCTGGGACTGGGAGAAACGGTAGTCAATGTGGTATATGCCTATGCCCCACAAACTGGTTGTACAGTGGAGGAGAAGGATGTATTTTGGAAGGAGATGGACCAGGAGCTTAGAACAATTCCTATAAGGGAGGGTAATTTTGGGAGGCGATCTAAATGGCCACTTGGGAATTGGGAGGGCTGGGATAGGTAGAGTTCATGGGGGCTAGGCGAGAGAAATGAGAAGGGAAAGAGAGTGATTGATTTTGCAGTGGCATTTGATCTGGCATCGGTGAACACATTCTTTGAAAAAAAGGAAAACAGATTTATTACATACAGTAGTGGTGGGAGGGAGAGCCAGATAGATTTATTGTTGCGTAGGAGAGACCATCTGAAGGAGATTAGCAACTGTAAAGTAATAAATGGGGAGAGTGTAGCAGTGCAACATAGTATAGTAGTAACTGATTGCAGGTTCAGGAAATGCAGGAAAAGTAAGAAGCCGAGGATGGACTCCAAAGATAAAGTGGTGGAGATTGAAAGATGCAGAGCTGAGAACTACATTTAAGGGAAGAGTGTTGGAAGCGATAAGGTTGCATGAGGATGTACAAGAATGGTGGACAGAGAATAGTAAGGTGATTTTGTGGGATGGTGAGGAGGTACTTGGAAAGTAATCAGGAAGGAAACCCCCAAATGATAAAGAGTCATGGTGGTGGAATGAGGAAGTGCAAGAAAGAAGCTAAGAAAAGATCAGAAACGAGGTAATTAGAGGTACCTCAAAAATTAGAGAAATATCAGGTAAGATACAAGAAAGTAGACTAAGATGGTATGGTCATGCCGTTAGGAGGGATGAACAGTATGTTGGGAGGAGGGTGATGGAAATGGATAGACAGGGTAGGAGAGGGAGGGGGAGACCAAAGCGTAGGTGGATGGATTGCATAAATGACGACCTGAGGTCTAAAGGTTTGTTGGGTGATGAGGTATGGGACAGGAACATATGGAGAACACTGGCCAGAAACATCGACCCCACATAAAAGTGGGAAGAGACGTAGACGAAGAGAAAGAATATATATATATATATATATATATATATATATATATATATATATATATATATATATATATATATATATATATATATATATATATATATATATATATATATAGTACAGTACACTGTATATATAATTGGTAACAGTGTGACTAAAAAGCCATCTCGAGATTAGAGGGAATATTAAATGATATGCAATATAGACTGGGCCATGGAAATAATTGGGTAACTGAAGTATGGTCAAATATAAAAGCTTAACAATATAAAAAATGGATAACAGAGCTATACATGAAATCTGGTAAAGAGGATGGAGTTAAAAAAAGGGTAAATCAGGACTAAAAAAAAATATACTAAATACAATACAGTACAATTGAATATATAAATGTCAGAAAAAAATATAATTATGGCTAAAATACTACTACTACTACTAATAATAATAATAATAATAATAATAATAATAATATTAGAGTGTTTTATTATCATTATTATAAATATTATTATTATTTTAGCTATAGTTATATAGTAAATACAACAATAACAAAAGCACAACATAAACAATTCTTATAGGAAACTATTACATATTCATGCATTCACATAAATTATTTTATTGGACCTCAGGGGCCCATATTTTTAATATGTATTAATGTAAATTACAATAAATCTCTCAAGACCCAATATGGTAAAGCATGTTCTCAAATCACAGTGTATCCCTAATGATAAATTTTTTTCCACGTCTCAGAAAAGGAAAGGTAAAGAGAAACATGCATACTGGCTAGTACAGTGGTAACGCGCTGGCTTCGCATTCACGAGGTCGAAAGATCGGTTCCCGTCCAAGACCGAGAGTTTAAGCTGTCTACTGGCAGGAACTGCTGTGGTTGGACACCACAGTGGGGGGTTGGGGCTTGCCCTGGCTGACGAATACCCATTGTATTGAAATGGAAATAAAGTTTGTTTACTTAGGGAAACTGAACTTTTATTTCTTCTAGCCTACATTGGCAACTTTTAAGAAATAAAGCACATTTAATCAAGTGGAGGTTATTTGGAGGTAAAAAGCCTAGGAAGGATGAGATGAGTCGCAAGCATCAATTATTCACTCTTATCTGATCTCTGAGCCAGTGCTGAATTATTCCGTGGAACTTAAAGGGGGACATCACAACCGAGAGGAACATTCAAGTACTTTATCCTACCCATCCAGTAGCTAATTTCTCGACTCTAAGGTTCATCTTAGGCACTGAAAAAATGGCCATACGATGCTGGAGATAGGAAGAATGGATTGATAGGAGAGATAGGACACATATCCAGTGTCATAAGAATGTATGCTCTCAATGTGACTAGAAATTTTAAAGAAAAGCTTAACTTAAATACCTGGTTTAATATACCTGAGCTGGATTATTCAATAAAATGCAGTTTGTAAACAGCTATAAACAATTAAAACTATATACAGTACACTGCAAAGTACGGTAACAAGATACTGTGCATACAAAACATGAGCTCACTTCATCCACAAGAAAAAGAGGATATTTAAGTAAATATTGAATATATGAACAACAAATATGATATGAGATGCTTTCATATATCAGCTTGGTTACACAACACCCGAAAAGGGTATGAACAACAATCAAAATGCCACTTATTTATTAAAGTACTCTACACAGATAATTCAAAATTTATTTGTACCAGTTAAAAACGTCAGTATGAAAATTTGTGAATACACTGGAAAGAAAACAAATATTTATAGTCTTCAATTAAAAGAAAATATGTATCTATTTCAGGGCTGTCTTTACAAAGCCTTATGGTATAGCATACTTATTTTTTCAGAATTAAAGCACAAATGAATAGAGTACATACAATTTCCCAAGGAGATATAACTTAATAATTTACCTAAATTCCTTAGTCTGGATGGAAACAGTATGATATCAAGTTGAACAGCATGCAAATATTATCTTCATTCTTGCAAATTTATATTTCTTTATTAAAATCCTTACTCAGACAGTAGTAACCATTCAATCAGCCAACACAACAGGAGGGAAAAATTACAAGCAAAAGAGCAAACTCTACTCTAACACACAGTTCAAGACTAAAATAGCTGTAACAATAGGAGACTGATATTATAAATATATATATTAAGTCTGAAATTCTGTGAGATATTGCATCTAAAAAGCTATATAATTACCTTTTTCCCACAAATCTCATGCTGCCTTAACCGAGCTACTACAACTGATAAAATCTGCATATTGTAGCCCGACCAGCACATGAAAGTTTCTTTCCTGTCACTCTTTTATGAAGCTGGTACTGCTGTACTTGGAGTTTATATAAATTCATAATGAAACCGTGTTGCTAACAATACTATTATCTACAAAAATCTCTAGTGAACTTTTGGGGAATTGTAATCGAGTCGAAGGATACAAATTAATGTGCTTTAACTGACCAAGCTACTACAGATACACTGGGGATAGGTATATACGTGAAAAAAAGGTATTTAAATATTCCCATACAGAGGGCGGATGTTAACTAACTTTGAAATAAAACTATATTATTGACAATACAGCCTAAACTACGTTACATATCAGTATTTTTTTTTTTTATGATTGTGACACCAGGACGGGGCAAAAAAAATATAAAATAAAACAGCCCTCATTAGGCCTGGGCACGAAGAATACATAAAGTAAAGAGAAACAGAGATGGAGAGTGTAATGACTTGTCAGATGTGAAGGGATAATAAAAGATGTGTGATGAATATCCAAGAATATTCAGTGTAGCCGTAGGAATAAAAAAAGAACCGTAACTGATGGAAGACTTAACATCGAACTGTCCTGGACAGACCTATTTAAGTTCAAAAAACCATCAGCTGTAGTATCGCAATGGGCAATTTATTACCATCATAACGATATCTACAAATATTGCAAACCGCAAATACATCACTATTTCAGTAATGCTGTCATCTCACCACAGGCAAATGTGAGCACGGTAAATGAAATAGCAAATAAAAGCTTTGGCACTTGCTTTCTCCATCATCACCTAAGGCCCAGGCTCGAGAAAACATAAAGTTGAAGGAAAAGAAAAAAGCTATAGACAAGGCAGAGATGAGGTAATGATACATAAAGGAAAAACACAGACTGAAAAAATAGTTACAGTACCGAGAACCTAAAGATATGGAGGATTAGGCCCTGAGATGATGATATATCTGCTTTTTGAAGGAAGATAGGTTATAACTATTTGTAAAGACAGAGGAAGGACGAGAATTTCAGAGTCTAGAGGTAGATGGGAAGAAGCAGTCGCTGCACCGACCAATCCGCGAACTATAAATCTCCATACAGTACCTGTGAGACGAGGCCGCTTGGTGAGTGTTATGCGGCCTCGGCAGTGGGGGAGGGATGCAACTCACAAACTCATCAGAGGAGCAATAAAGGGATGATACCTTTACGGCGAAGAGAAAGAGATCCAGATTAGAAGTAAGAGAAGGATCATAAATGAATAAATGAGTCTGACTGCCTTAGATGCAACCGTATCAAGAAGAAAAGTATAAGAAGAAGCACCCCAGATGTGTGAGAAGTATTATAGGCAGGGATGGATAAGACCTTTATATATTTTAAGTAATTGTATAGACTTAAAGTAATGATGAAAACGAAACAGAACCTCAATGTTTTGGATTCATATTTAGAAATTTGGATTATGTGATTCATTCTCCCTCACCAACTTAATCTTTTAAGTGTCTCTTTAGAATATGCTTGGCAGTTAGCACAAATGTAGAATTCTTACTCTATAAACACCAGGGATTATGCAAAGATAAATAATTTTAAAAATCATAAAGGTATATATTTACTTTTACATCCCCACTAAGAAAAAAAAAATCACGAAACCTATTATATTAGGTTACATTAGTCAGTTTAGTTCACCCAAGTTATGAC
>JAXCGZ010018902.1:125000-147500 GCA_037179515.1 Halocaridina rubra
GACATTTCCACCTATTCTCGCCATTGCTTGCAGCTTCTTAATAAGTCTCCTGTGTTGGACCGTGTCATGTGCTTTCTGGAAGTCTAGAAATATGCAATCTGCCCAGCCCTCTCTTTCCTGTAAGATTCGGCTTACCTCATCATAAAATTGTAACAAGTTTGTTACTGTTGATTTACCTTCTCTGAAGCCAATGTTGTCGCACTTACAAAAAGTAAAAGGATTCCAAGTGAAGAGAGAAGTGCTTCCTTAATAGTTTCTTTATAATTTACATATTATGCTGGTCAAGGAAACAGGTCTATAGTTTAGAGCTGTATCCCTCCTTCCCTTTTTGAAGATAGATACCACGTTTGCTTGTTTTTATGTATATATGTATGTATGTACGTATGTATGTATATTAATAGAGTTCACAGAGAGCAATAATGTGATGTAAGGGGTCGGGCCGTTTTTTTTTTTTTTTTTTTTTTTTTTTAATCTGAAGGTGAGGATTTATTAGATATCTTTTGTGCATGATTCAAGAGAGGAGTATCTCAGTTTTAGCATAGTTGATGGATGGATCTCTCAGATGGAATGCTTAAATGCTACAAACAGTAATTTCTTAATGAAAGATACTACAAGTATTAGTGAATTTTGAAAACCCACCAGGAGACAGGGAATATACATATGCGTGTTTGTTTTTGTGTATATATATACATACATGCCAGTATGCATACATACATGCATACAGAACACAGGAAGAGATGGGAAGAGATGGGAAAGATTGAAAACTTGTTGCAAGAGGCAAGAAGATTAAATGAGGAAAGAAATGAAGAAGAGAAGAAAAATTTTCATTTCAGAGTTCTCCCAGACAAAGGGGAGATAATAGAAGACAATGACAGAAGATCAGGGGATGGGCCCTCATTAAGACTGTCTTTAAATTCCTTCATGGTTATGATAGAGTGGATAGGGATGGATATTTTGATATGGCTGGCTCTAGAACTAGAGGTCATAGTTTGAAGCTTCGTAAGAAAAGTTCTTTGCAGGATGTAAGGAAATACTTTTTCAGTGTAAGAGTAGTTGATAATTGGAATTGGCTAAGCGAGGAGGTAGTTAATACTATCTGAATCCATAGTTTTAAGGACAGGTATGATAAGTATCACTAAGTATAAAATGGAAGCGATCAGGAGACGGGAAGATACGAGCTTTGGGCTCTTTCCCGTAAACACAATTAGGTAATCACAATTAGGTAATCACACAAATGCTGATGGATTAGCTGGTAAGGCAGTGGAATTAAAAGATAGGATTCACAACAGTAAGGCAGATATAGTAGCAATTACAGAGACTAAGTTGAGTGAGGACATAAACAGTGTCGCAGTTTTTCCTAAGGGCTTCAGAATACTAAGGGTTGAAAGATCTGTGAGGATTGGTGGAGGGATAGCACTGCTCATAAGTGAAAGGATTCAAGTTGAAGAAATAAACTTGGCATAGAAAGTGAGTTCAAGGAATTTCTTGTTGCTCGCATAAGTACTGGGTTAGAGAGCATTATAATAACTGTTGTATATAACCCACCAAGGAACCAGAATAGGCTTGAAGTTTATGAGGAAAGTCATATAGGTACTATTGAAGTCATAAACTCAGTTGTTAACATGGCACGGGAAAAAAAATGTAGGATTTTGATTATGGGAGACTTTAATCATAAAGAGATAGATTGGATAAATCTTGACCCACACAGTGGTGAGGACTCATTCGGGGCAAGATTCCTAGATTGCTTACAAGGGAATTTCCTACACTAACATGTAATGGAACCAACAAGGGCCAGGGGTGGGGATGAGCCATCACTACTTGATCTAGTGTTCACAGATAATGTGTTGGATATTGAAAAAATTGAGTATGAACCACCAATTGGAAAGAGTGACCACTGTGTGTTGTTGATGGAGTATATCATTGAAGATATTCTTCCTGAGAGTAGAGGCACTGAGGACATGAGGAGGAACTATCGGAAAGGAGATTACATCAAAATGAATGAGCTTTTTGCAGTTATTGACTGGAGAACCTTATTTTACAACAAATCTGTACAAGAAATGTATGACATCTTTTGTGAGAAATATGGGAAGATAGTAGATTGCTGCATACCTGTCACCAAAGTAGGTGTAATTCATGCCAGAGAGAAATGGTTCGATAATGGGTGTAAAAGAGCTAAGGAGTGGAGAGACAAATGCTGGAAAAGGTATAGGAGGAGAAAAAACATAAATGCCTGGCAAACCTACAAAAGAGCAAGAAATGACTACCTAAGTAAAAGGAGAGAGGCAGAGAGAGACTATGAGAGGGACATCACCAGGAAGGCTAAAGAAAATCCCAAGCTTTTCCACAGCTTTATCAGAGGAAAACTGAAGGTAAAAGAACAGGTTTTAAGGCTAAAGAGAGTGGATGGAAGCATCACTGAGAAGGATGAAGAGATCTGCAAAGAATTGAACGAGGAGTTTCAGTCACTATTTACAGTAGAAAATACCCCACCCCCTCAGATTGCAGTGATAGAAGCTCAAGGGCCGGTATTAGAGAACATCAACCTTACAGCCACAGAGGTATGCAAAGTGCTGGTGTATTTAGATGTTCATAAAGCTACAGGTCCTGATGACATATCCCCTCATGTGCTTAAGAATTGCGCAAACTCAATATCAGTGGCACTAAGTATCATATTTAAGGAGTCACTGGAGTCGGGGGAGATTCCAAGATGCTGGAAACAAGCAAATGTGATACCTATCTTCAAAAAGGGAAGGAGGGATACGGCTCTGAACTATAGACCAGTTTCCTTGACCAGCATAGTTTGCAAAGTTATGGAGAAGCTACTAAGGAAACATATCTCTCTTCACTTGGAATCCTTCAACTTTTTGTCAGTGAGGCAACATGGCTTCAGAGAAGGTAGATCAACAGTAACAAACTTATTAGAATTTTATGATGAGGTAAGCCAAATCTTACAGGAAAGAGAGGGCTGGGCAGATTGCATATTCCTAGACTTCCAGAAGGCGTTTGACACTGTTCCACATGGGAGACTTATTAGGAAGCTGCAATCAATGGCTAGAATAGGTGGAAATGTTTTGGAATGGATAAAAACTTACTTAGAAGGAAGGGAACAGAGGGTTAGAGTAAGACACTCAGTGTCTGAATGGAGAAGAGTTAGTAGTGGAGTTCCACAGGGTTCAGTTTTAGGGCCACTTTTGTTCCTTGTATATGTAAATGACCTACCAGAGTGTGTAAATTCATTCATGAATATGTTTGCAGATGATGCAAAGATTGTGAAGAAAGTAAAAAAACGAGAACAATGGTAGAGAACTTCAGGAGGATCTAAATAATCTGCATGAGTGGTCAGAAAAGTGGTTAATGAAATTCAGTACTTCAAAATGTAAGGTAATGAGAATGGGTACAAGTGCAAGAAGGCCCAAGCTTGACTACTCGGTGGCTGGAGTACAACTTGAAGAGACAGAATATGAGAGAGATCTAGGAGTAAACATACTGGCAGATTTGTCTCCAGAAATACATATAAATGGCATAGTAAGGGCAGCATATGCATTCTTATCAAATGTAAGGGTAGCCTTCAGGCACATGGACAAGGAAATGTTCAGAAATATTTATGTAACCTATGTGAGGCCAAAACTCGAATATGCAGCCCCCTTTTGGAATCCGCACTTGAAAAAGCACATAGCTAAGCTTGAAAAAGTTCAAAGACATGCCACGAAACTGGTGCCAGAAATACGCAATCTCAGTTATGATGAGAGGCTGAGGGAATTAGACTTACCATCACTCGAAGCTAGAAGAGTGAGGGGGGATATGGTGACAGTCTTTAAATTCCTTCATGGTTATGATAGAGTGGATAGGGATGGATATTTTGATATGGCTGGCTCTAGAACTAGAGGTCATAGTTTGAAGCTTCGTAAGAAAAGTTCTTTGCAGGATGTAAGGAAATACTTTTTCAGTGTAAGAGTAGTTGATAATTGGAATTGGCTAAGCGAGGAGGTAGTTAATGCTATCTGAATCCATAGTTTCAAGGACAGGTATGATAAGTATCACTAAGTATAAAATGGAAGCGATCAGGAGACGGGAAGATACGAGCTTTGGGCTCTTTCCCGTAAACACAATTAGGTAATCACAATTAGGTAATCACATACATACATGCAAACTCACACGCACACTGGAAAACATACAAACAGTTGACTATAAAGAGACAGTAATCGAAAAAATGAAAGACGTTGTGATGGAAAGGGCAAACCCACTCATCAGACAGGCACTTGATAAGGAGAAGACAGTGGTAATCTCAGGCATAAGTGAATCCCAGGAGCCAACATGGCAGGGGAGACTTGAAGAAAATAAAGCTAACGTTGTAGACCTGATAAGAAAGCTTGGAGTAGTATGTGGTCCTGAGGATATTGTAAACATACACCAACTAGGTAAATATTCGAGGGAAGGAAAGCCGAGACCAACAAAAGTAACCTTTGAGAGAGGGGAGACATGTAGGGAAATATTGTTGAGAAAAAAAAGTCTAAAAGACCTTCAAGAATGCAAAGAAGTGTTCATTAGACGATACAGAACACAGGAAGAGATGGGAAAGATCAAAAACTTGTTGCAAGAGGCAAGAAGGTTAAATGATGAAAGAAATGAAGAAGAGAAGAAAAATTTTCGTTACGGAATACTTCCAGACAAAGGGGAGATAAAGAAGATAATGACAGAAGATCAGGGGATGGGGCCTCATTAAGATTGTTATACACAAATGCTGATGGATTAGCTGGTAAGGCAGTAGAATTAAAAGATAGGATTCACAAAAGTAAGGCAGATATAGTAGCAATTACAGAGACTAAGTTGAGTGAGGACATAAACAGTGTCACAGTTTTTCCTAAGGGCTTCAGAATACTAAGGGTCGAAAGATCTGAGAGGACTGGTGGAGGGATAGCACTGCTCATAAGTGAGAGGATTCAAGTTGAAGAGATAAACTTGGCTATAGAAAGTGAGTTCAGGGAATTTCTTGTTGCTCGCATAAATACTGGGTCAGAGAGCATTATAATAACTGTTGTATACAACCCACCAAGGAACCAAAATAGGCTTGAAATTTATGAGGAAAGTCATATAGGTACGATTGAAGTCATAAACTCAGTTGTTAACATGGCGCGGGAGAAAAAATGTAGGATTTTGATTATGGGAGACTTTAATCATAAAGAGATAGATTGGATAAATCTTGACCCACACAGTGGTGAGGACTCCTTTGGGGCAAGATTCCTAGATTGCGTACAAGGGAATTTCCTACACCAACATGTAATGGAACCAACAAGAGCCAGGGGTGGGGATGAGCCATCACTACTTGATCTGGTGTTCACAGATAATGTGTTGGATATTGAAAATATTGAGTATGAACCACCAATTGGAAAGAGTGACCACTGTGTGTTGTTGATGGAGTATATCATTGAAGACATTCTTCCTGAGAGTAGAGGCACTGAGGACATGAGGAGGAACTATCAGAAAGGAGATTACATCAAAATGAATGAGCTTTTTGCAGTTATTGACTGGAGAACCTTATTTTACAACAAATCTGTACAAGAAATGTATGACATCTTTTGTGAGAAATATGGGAAGATAGTAGATTGCTGCATACCTGTCACCAAAGTAGGTGTAATTCATGCCAGAGAGAAATGGTTCGATAATGGGTGTAAAAGAGCTAAGGAGTGGAGAGACAAATGCTGGAAAAGGTATAGGAGGAGAAAAAACATAAATGCCTGGCAAACCTACAAAAGAGCAAGAAACGACTACCTAAGTAAAAGGAGAGAGGCAGAGAAAGATTATGAGAGGGACATCACCAGGAAGGCTAAAGAAAATCCCAAGCTTTTCCACAGCTTTATCAGAGGAAAACTGAAGGTAAAAGAACAGGTTTTAAGGCTAAAGAGAGCAGATGGAAGCATCACTGAGACGGACGAAGAGATCTGCAAAGAATTGAACAAGGAGTTTCAGTCAGTATTTACAGTAGAAAATACCCCACCCCCTCAGATTGCAGTGATAGAAGCTCAAGGGCCGGTATTAGAGAACATCAACCTTACAGCCACAGAGGTATGCAAAGCGCTGATGGATTTAGATGTTCATAAAGCTACAGGTCCTGATGACATATCCCCTCATGTGCTTAAAAAATGCGCAAACACAATATCAGTGGCACTAAGTATCATATTTAAGGAGTCATTGGAGTCGGGGGAGATTCCAAGATGCTGGAAACAAGCAAATGTGATACCTATCTTCAAAAAGGGAAGGAGGGATACGGCTCTGAACTATAGACCAGTTTCCTTGACCAGCATAGTTTGCAAACTTATGGAGAAACTACTAAGGAAACATATCTCTCTTCACTTGGAATCCTTCAACTTTTTGTCAGTGAGGCAACATGGCTTCAGAGAAGGAAGATCAACAGTAACAAACTTATTAGAATTTTATGATGAGGTAAGCCAAATCTTACAGGAAAGAGAGGGCTGGGCAGATTGCATATTCCTAGACTTCCAGAAAGCGTTTGACACTGTTCCACATGGGAGACTTATTAGGAAGCTGCAATCAATGGCTAGAATAGGTGGAAATGTCTTGGAATGGATAAAAACTTACTTAGAAGGAAGGGAACAGAGGGTTAGAGTAAGACACTCAGTGTCTGAATGGAGAAGAGTTAGTAGTGGAGTTCCACAGGGTTCAGTTTTAGGGCCACTTTTGTTCCTTGTATATGTAAATGACCTACCAGAGTCTGTAAATTCATTCATGAATATGTTTGCAGATGATGCAAAGATTGTGAAGAAAGTAAAAAACGAGAACAATGGTAGAGAACTTCAGGAGGATCTAAATAATCTGCATGAGTGGTCAGAAAAGTGGCTAATGAAATTCAATACCTCAAAATGTAAGGTAATGAGAATGGGTACAAGTGCAAGAAGGCCCAAGCTTGACTACTCGGTGGCTGGAGTACAACTTCAGGAGACAGAAAATGAGAGAGATCTAGGAGTAAACATATTGGCAGATTTGTCTCCAGAAATACATATAAATGGCGTAGTAAGGGCAGCATATGCATTCTTATCAAATGTAAGGGTAGCCTTCAGGCACATGGACAAGGAAATGTTCAGAAATATTTATGTAACCTATGTGAGGCCAAAACTCGAATATGCAGCCCCCTTTTGGAATCCGCACTTGAAAAAGCACATAGCTAAGCTTGAAAAAGTTCAAAGACATGCCACGAAACTGGTGCCAGAAATACGCAATCTCGGTTATGATGAGAGGCTGAGGGAATTAGACTTGCCATCACTCGAAGCTAGAAGAGTAAGGGGGGATATGGTGACAGTCTTTAAATTCCTTCATGGTTATGATAGAGTGGATAGGGATCGATATTTCGATATGGCTGGCTCTAGAACTAGAGGTCATAGTTTGAAGCTTCGGAAGAAAACTTGTTTGCAGGATGTAAGGAAATACTTTTTCAGTGTAAGAGTAGTTGATAATTGGAATTCGCTAAGCGAGGAGGTAGTTAATGCTACCTCAATCCATAGTTTTAAGGACAGGTATGATAAGTATCACTAAGTCTAAAAATGGAACCGATCAGGAGACGGGAAGATACGAGCTTTGGGCTCTTTCCCGTAAACACAATTAGGTAATCACAATTAGGTAATCACACACACGCACACAGTCTTTAAATTCCTTCATGGTTATGATAGAGTGGATAGGGATGGATATTTTGATATGGCTGGCTCTAGAACTAGAGGTCATAGTTTGAAGCTTCGTAAGAAAACTTCTTTGCAGGATGTAAGGAAATACTTTTTCAGTGTAAGAGTAGTTGTTAATTGGAATTCGCTAAGCGAGGAGGTAGTTAATGCTATCTTAATCCATAGTTTTAAGGACAGGTATGATAAGTATCACTAAGTATAAAATGGAAGCGATCAGGAGACGGGAAGATACGAGCTTTGGGCTCTTTCCCGTAAACACAAATTAGGTAATCACAATTAGGTAATCACATAGATTCAAAAGCATATATACTTAATACGACTCTTTCAAGCTATTTATTGCATGATAACGGTGTTAAATTACTTTTGATGTTAAAGTTACCTCTCTCTCTCTCTCTCTCTCTCTCTCTCTCTCTCTCTCTCTCTCTCTCTCTCTCTCTCTCTCTCTCTCTCTCTCTATCAATCTATCTATCTATCTATCTATCCATGGCGATTCATAAACAGTTATCTTTTATAGTTCGCCTCTTGAAGTCCCCCCCCCTCTCTCTCTCTCTCTCTCTCTCTCTCTCTCTCTCTCTCTCTCTCTCTCTCTCTCTCTCTCTCTCTCTCTCACGCGCAAACACGCGCTTTCCACTGTATACATTGTTTTTGTATTAAATATCTTCATTTACCTTATACCCGATAATTGATTTTAGTTCCTTTACAATTATAATATGAACAATAATGATTCAAGTAATCTTCCTTCTTTTTTCGGGAATCAATCCTGGGAACTTTAGACTAGAACTCCACAGCTTTATCCACTCTACCAACTCTGTGATACAGTGGCTTAAGCTGAGTGGTTCTAGTCCAGAGTTCCCAGTTTCGATTCCCAAAATTGAAGGTAGCTTATTTGAAAATATTTAAAAATACGTTATTGCGTTGCATATGTTTAATAATAATAATAATAATAATAATAATAATAATAATAATAATAATAATAATAAAATAGAAATAATAAATATTTTATTATTTTTTCCAGTTAAAAACCAAGGCATATTTAACTTCAAGAGAAGTTTCCAGAATGGCCAAGCCGGAACACACATACTCCACGATGTCTCCATGAATTGTCCTCTTCTGCTGGGGCCAGTTTGTAAACTGGAGACAGACTTGAATAGACGAGAGTTTCTTAAGAATCTTGAAAATTGGTTTAAATAAAAGGGAAGTTCATATAGCGACTTAAATAACATGATCAATAAAGAAATGATAATTTAAATCTTGATAAAGTGTAAGTAAATCAGATGGTAGACCTGGTGAACAAACCATAAAAGCATAATTGAGAGGTTTATATTCTACATAGCCTAGTTCCTGCTAAACTATGAAAATATGAACTTCATTCTAAGACAAGCCATAATGTTTGAGACATATGTGAATTTGGGACCTAAATATTTGAGATTTATACCATGATGAGGTGGATTTATTTTATTCATTTATTTATTTGTAATTAGATGAGTCCTAGTTTTCCGATAATGATTGCAATTTTACCCTGAAACTGAATAGCTGTGGTTGAATGATGATCTGATATATTTTCTTTAAGCAAACTTGAACGTCAGTGTTGATTTTGTTTCCTAAAAAAAGCAATATAGGATATAAACATGCATTCTATGATAATAGAGGAAGCATGAAGTTTGTCAACTCTCGTTGACAAACTTCATGTTTCCTCTATTATCATAGAATGCATGTTTGTATCCTATATTGCTTTTTTTAGGAAACAAAATCAACACTGACGTTCAAGTTTGCTTAAAGAAAATATATCAGATCATCATTCAACCACAGCTATTCAGTTTCAGGGTAAAATGCAATCATTATCGGAAAACTAGGACTCATCTAATTACAAATAAATAAATGAATAAAATAAAACCACCTCATCATGGTATAAATCTCAAATATTTAGGTCCCAAGTTCACATATGTCTCAAACATTATGGCTTGTCATGGAATGAAGCAATATATAAGATAAACATGCATTCTATGATAATAGAGGAAACATGAAGTGGATATTAAAAATAGTACTTTTTCCTGGTAAATCATACAAGAGTGCATAGAAATCGCATAAGCTATCTTAAAACTTAGGGTGAAAATGTCATACTAGACTTTAACTAATTAATCCCCAGAACAAGTTATTATTAAGTGTAACTGTGCTCGAATTACTTGTCAGATTGTGCCATATTTTCTTCATTTATTTCTGTCTCCCAGAGATTTCTGTCGTCATTCCAAAAGACAATTTAAGCGATTTTTTTTTTTTATCTTAATCACTGTTCCTATTTCAGCCTCACATACCTCTGTGACCTTCCCTCATAGCACAGTTTAGTTTGAAGAAAAGTTACTTTACCGTTAGTACTTTTTGCTGTTCTTAGTTGTGTCACATAAGGTTATGAGATATGTAATGTGATTTATAGTTATTTTCAATATTCTTGCTACTTTAATATCAACACAATTACTGAAATGTGAGGACTGAGTTTGAGTGGGCTCCCTTGACGTTGCATTTCCCCGGGAGGTTTTTTTTTTTTTTTTTTTTTTTTTTGTCCTGAAAAAATGACATAGTTTACAGAGGAGCTTGTAGGACCCTAGTTTAGTAACACTGGACTAGAAAAAGTGTTGTAGTCATTTACTGATTCTTCTGTTTATTATTTGTTTACTTGTTTATGACTTTGGCTGGATTTAGTCAAATTTTGAGAATAAGGTTATCAAAAGGTACATGTGGTTACTCCCATCTTTGCATGGTAAAACTAAGACGGTTAACTACTAGCAAAGTTCACATTTTCTAAATAATAATGATAATACAAAATAATTTTTACTTGGAGGTTATGAGTAGGTATTTTCATCTTTAACTTTGTATTTTTAGTGCTGTTCAGTGATAGTATAAAATATTCTTAGTCGATGATATGAGAAGACATATCCATTCTACAATATCCGAACTTGCATTTAATAGTAATTTCAAGCTTAGTATGATAGTAACAAGTAACATTATAGGGAATATGGAAGAAAAAAGTACGGTTCTACTTCTTTGAATTGTTATTATTATTATTATTATTATTATTATTATTATTATTATTATTATTATTATTATTATTATTATATTATTATTATTATTATTATTGTTATTATTATTATTAATATTATTATTATTATTATTATTATTATTATTATTAAGCGGATACACCAGACCTCTAATTGTGGGCAATGTTGCATGTAAGTGAACAATGAAAAAAAGTCACTCCCAAATTTAGTATAGATTTCGTTCAGAGACTTAGAATATATCATGACAGAGAACCATAATTTCGTGACCTGTACTAAGCTAGAATTTGTTCTGGACTCCTCGAAGTTGAGATTCACATTTGTATGTGTCGACTTCGTCAGGCGGCTTATTTTTTTCTTTGATATCCTCAATAGCATTTTATTTTTGAAATTCCATTGCTTTATTTTGCTTTGACGCCTTTTATATAAGCTGGAAAATTATTTTACCTGTACTCATCACGCGAGAAAATTTTCTCTAGAAAGAAATCTAGAAACTTCAAAGGTTTTACTAATATCACATAGATATATAGTTATCTATCTGGTCTGTATCTCGTGAGGAAGAACCTATTAGTCTGATTCTGTCTCGCTCATAGTCTCAAGTCACGCATTTGTATTGTCTGAGTAGATTTCCACATTCCAACTCATGGAGAAAATACCTTTGATGTTTAATAGAGATTTCTTTGTGACTGGAGACCCTAGAGCCTTCAAGTGTGCCTTCCAAGATTCACTACAACCAGACGTGAAGGGAGCAAGATCCTTTTGGGATATTCTACATATGGGGTCCATTCGTTGAAGAGTATTGTCTTAAAGGTATTTTACCGAATATTAGCTATTCTAATCTGATTATCTCGCCACATAGGACACTTTAGTTGAATCTGAAAAGACGAGTAAAGAAAACTGGTAAAATGCTTTTATTAATTTGCTCTGGAAAAGTAGTTTAGAAATTTGGTCTGTCACTGCTGCTGCACTAATTCCGAGTAGAGTTTTTTTTTCTATACCCAGTTCAGATTTCTTAACGTATTGTGATTACAGTCTTACATGCCTTTATAATGAGGAAAAGCTTTATACCATTTACTGTTTACGTACATAGAGCTCAAATTCCGTTATATGATGCTATAGCTCTCATAGCTAGTTTTAAACTGTAGCTGTAGTAAAGATATACTTATGTACTAAGTGTTACAAAATACGAACTAAATTACTGTAAGCTTTTCATAAAAATTTTAAGGAATTTCTCTCTCTCTCTCTCTCTCTCTCTCTCTCTCTCTCTCTCTCTCTCTCTCTCTCTCTCTCTCTCTCTCTCTCTCTCTCTCTCTCTCTCTCTCTCTCTCTCTCTCTCTCTTATTTTATGACTGGAGTCAGGACTAATGTGCTATGGTACTTTTGCACTCTATAGCTTTGACATATTAGTTATATTAATATTTTCAGAGACTCTGAAATTGGATTAAACTATTTTTTCTTTATATTTCAATGTTTTTATTACATATGAAAAGACATGTATCTTTAAGACCAAAATAGGCTAATGAAATAAATATTTAGTAATAAATTCAAGAATTTATTTATTTATTGGTATTCTCTTCTGTGAGAGCTTCCATTCCTGGAAAATATAAAGGAATAATCGCGATGTACGTCACTTACTAAGCCCTGCCGTTTCCCGTGGGAATTCAGTATGGATTAGCAGTACACGTGCAGTACCTGTGAAATGTAATGAAGTAAATGGGAAATAAATGTATAAATAAATAAATATATAGATATTTAATATAATTGATTAAGTTATGAACAAATTCCAAAACAAATTGATACAGAGTTTCTGCTGATGATTCGTCAACTTTTTGTAAGAATCTCTATGAGTGAGAGAGAAATGCGGTTGAAATATGTAATAATTTTCAAAAACACGTTATCTATACTTATATCACTTGGCTTCCGGTACCAGGATGCCATTATCAGCTATGACGTAGAGTGCAATATATCTCTGACGTCAGCATTCTCTCGGTTTCCCTCTGTGGCAAGTAAGGGCGATAAAAATGACAAAATATGGAACGAATGTCATGAAGGACTGAGGCTCCATTAGCAAAAAGTCATGTACTTCGTATTTTGATTCGACATGACTATCAAAGGAGCAGGAAAACCCGAGACCTGGTTTTGGAGAATGTTGCGACACGTGCATTGTCTGGTTCATTCATTGCAATTAGCAAATGTATGCAGAATGATAGGCCCGGATAAGCCAGAGAAACCCTAGGCCTGATTTACGAATATACAGATGAGTTGGTTTGATCTTAATATATTTAAGACGAGAGAAAAAAAAAGATGAATGGTTAATCTTGATTTTGCTTGATTTATTCTCTAGTGTATGGGAGCTCTAATGACAGCATGTGAAAGAAGAGATTTACTACGAATAATAATCATATTTCTCTCTAAATCAAGAGCCAAAATCCCCTTTATAAGAGGGGTAGCTTAGTTGAAGCTAAATAACTGGATTTGGGGGGGGGGGAAAGACAGAGAGATTCCTAGTCCCTTTACTCCGTCCTATTTATACGACTTTTACGACACGCAGGGGCAAACGGAGGAAGTCTTCTACGTATCTATATACTGTCTGCGTAGGAAGCAAAGATTTAGAATCAAATAAAATTATTGTATTTTTGTCTTCTCTTCATAATCCTCTGTCCAAGTGAAAAAAAGTTGTTCGGTTTCTGTCTCCCATAGCTCATTCTCCTCACTCTAAACTATTCTTACTTACGCTGGAATGGTTAAGGTGACAATAATACCGCCTACATTTTTCTCTGTGTCGTGAATGTTGACCAAATAGGACGAAGCGAGCGGCCTGGGAAGACCCTCCTCCATATTTTCCTGCTGCTGAGATTCAAGGGACATAACTGTGTGCCTTGACTATGCCACCCCATCGTATATATTTGCATCATGGGAATGAGTACTAAATATGAGATGATTACTAGTGAGTCTACAAAGACCAAACCATCCTATTTTGCGTGGATCGAACCACGAGGTGGTCCGGGGTGGCAGATCCACGTGTGTTCCCAACCAAGGAAACAAAACAGACAGGAGTATGGTATGAAACTACAATATTATGAACTGTAGTGTCCTCTCTTACCCCGGTATCGAGAACAAAATTCCAGGTCGTGTTTTTATACCCCTGGTTGGTATACGCTTTGGACTCCCGCTCTAAAAAAGCTGAGTTGGAATACCCAAAGTAGGAGGTCAAATTTATAATTACTTTCAATATGTAAAGGTATTCTTGCATACTACTACTACTACTACTACTAAATTGTAATAATAATAATAATAATAATAATAATAATAATAATAATAATAATAATAATAATAATAATAATAATAATAATAATAATAATTATTATTATTATTATTATTATTATTATTATTATTATTATTATTATTATTATTATTATTATTATTATTATCAACAAAACATGTCTTTAAATGGATTTTCTTTACGTAAAGTCTAGTTTATTGTATTGTGCTTAAATTAGCTTTCTATGACGTAATGGTAAGAGCTTTGCTCAGTTTTATGGCTTCTCTCTCTCTCTCTCTCTCTCTCTCTCTCTCTCTCTCTCTCTCTCTCTCTCTCTCTCTCTCTCGATAAGGTTCTCTCTTGCTCATTACAATTTTGTAATAATTATATATTTTCTTTTCCTTAAATATAACAGTCAATGTAAATTGACCATTTTTTCTCTAGACAAGTAAACTTAAAAAATACCCATTAAAATTCTCTATATAGAAAGGCCATACTCCCTCTTACAAAGGGGTGCCAAAGTCAAGGTAAAATCCTAACTCTTGGTAAAAAGGAAAAACAAAATAAAAGTATGAAATTCTTGGTCCCGTCGCTTCGCCCCATTTCGTTAGCTTATTGGATGTTCTGCAAAGCTAATACCGAGTTGTTGTGAGTTCGACATATTAAGGTAAGTTCTCAATTCATCTTTGCCACACTTAATGTAGGCTATAAGAAGATGAAGGTAGAGGCGTTCTTCGTATATTAATCACTGTTAGTTAAATCAGTAGTTAAATCTGCATCACACAGGTACTGTGGAGATTTATAGCTCGCGGATTGGCTGGTGCAGTAATTACTTCTTACTCTCCACATTCAGAGTCTGGAACTCTCTTCCTCCTTCTGTCTTTCCTAACTCATACAATCTTTCTTCTTTCAAAGAACTGATCTATCGCCATCGCAGGGCGTAACCCGGCCACTTTTCTAAGTCTTTGTTATTTTAGCTATTTTTTCCAGCCTGTCCCTTGTCTAATGTTTATCATTCTACTATTTCTGCCTTGTCCTTAAACTGCTACCTTTTCTTCGTCTAAGTGTTTTCATGGTGACCAGGATCGATGAGGGCAATTATCTTTGCCTCTCCCGGTGTCACACTCAATAGAAAGAGTAAGGCTTTGATAAGGGCACAGATAGTCATCCTGCATCTCTCGTCAAAATAAGAAAAAAATAGTAATTGATAAAACCACTCTAGTCTGTACTTCTTTATCACCAGCAGTTCATACGGGGTCACTAATTTTTACTAGCCTCTGGCAGACTAGTGCTGGTCGTAGCACCATATTTTACTGTCGAATACCCTTCCTGAAGCTAACTTACTATTGATCCAGGCTTGGGACAGGCAATAAGTTGAGCTGGCTTAATCCCCCAGTAGCTGGATTAGCAGTATTTTTAATAGATTAGGCTCCGAAAGGAGAGAAATGTAAGTCCCGTCCCGCAGTTCTCAAGGAAGAACACGTAGATGGATCGGAGTTGGTTTGCTTATGATAAGAAATTAATTTATATATCCAGTAAGTCAAGATTATGTCCTTTTCATATAAAATTACTATTCGAAACTTCAGTTCTTTGCTTTGGCATTTAAAATACTTTTTTTTTATATTCTAATTATGGAAGGTCATCATTCTCGCCTGTCTAAATGTAGACTTAAAATCCGTATTAGATGTATCATGACGTCAAATTTATTGCATCGAGATGATCAAGCGTTTTGTAGCATTGAACACCATTCTAGTCTAAGTCAGCGGTAGTAAAAGTAAAAACATAGCTTCTTCTTCTTCTTCTTCTTCTTCTTCTTCTTCTTCTTCTTCTTCTTCTTCTTCTTCTTATTATTATTATTATTATTATTATTATTATTATTATTATTATTATTATTATTATTATTATTATTATTATTATTATTATTATTATTATTATTATTATTATTATTATTATTATTATTATTATTATAAGCAAAGCAACAAACCCAGCTGGATATAGTCAAAGACTCTAAACCAGGTGGCTCCAGCAAGGGAAGCAACTTGGTGAGGAAAAGGAAAAAAAAAGGACGGGACAAATAAGATACTAGTTTTCTTTGCAGCTAAGCAAGATATACAGCAAATAGGTTGTTCAAAAGTCAACTTACTATCAAAAGTTTCATACAGAATCTCGAATATATTTCATGACGTTATGGGCAAATGATCAATGAAAAGATTGGCATGCGGAGGATCAAGAGTTATGGACGTACTTATCATATTTTGTGTTTCATTACCATTTAATTCTATGCCTCAAATCTTGCACCAAACACTAATTTAGGCAAGATCTCTAGTCAGTGTCTAAGCAACAGTTAGTTTCATGCTCGAGAATGGAGCAAAATGAGCTAAGTTAGCATCATCAAAGTAGGCAACTGGTTTGCTTTCCAGACCCATCCACATGTCATGTATACACAGGATGAAAAGTAAGGGAACCAAAGCATATATAAATGCCAGTATCAATAAAGGGGTGAATTTTTCGAATATTCGAATATTTTTGTCAATATTAAAGTTCATATTCTTGATTCATAATAGGAGAGTGTAGGTTTATTTGTTTTAAATGCAAATGCCTCTTGTTCTTTCACTAATGTTTTTAATCAAGAAGATATTGGGAATTCTATCAAATTAAAGATAAGATTTGGGATCATGTAAAATTATTCCCTCCGGACAGAAAAAGGAGCTCTTTTTACACATATATATACATATACAATGACTGCAATCCTAATGTAAATGAGGTGGCCAAGTTAAAGCTCATACCCATTCAAAAGGAAGCCAATTCATCCAATCTCGTCCATCCTAGTTACATACATATACATATACACATGCCTCATTCCCCCTTGTAAGGGGGGTGGCCGAGACAAGAAACGCGCATTTGCAACGATCCACATGCACCTCAACCACTCCTCTCAGATCCTTGGGGATAAAAGGTTGCCACGTCTCCCCCCCTTTTACCCTGCTTGGGTCAGCCACAAGGTAGGCGGGCAATGATACTCTACAATGAGGCCCGACAGCCACAGCTGATTTACCCCCACCGCTTCATCACATGGCAACTCCCCTCACTCCCGTCCACCACAGTTCACTGAATTAGCAGGTGCGAGAAATCCCTTTGGGCCGCATCATATATACACAATCTTCCTCCACTAATTCCCATTTCTTGCACGCACTCTTCCCTGTTCCACTGACAATCCACGTGCATTCAGTGCTCTTTTCACGCCATCCATCCATCTCATTCTAGGTCTCCCTCTTGACCTAACTCCAATCACTTCTGCACTCCACACACTCTTCACTATTAGTTCATCACTCATCCTTTCCATGTGTCCAAACTATCTCAACACTCTGATCTAACCCATCCTAGTTACTTGGGAATGAAGGATCATCACGATCCCACAGTACATTGCTTGAGTATCCACGGTGTAAATGGGCAAAGATCTTCATCTCGCTACTATCTTACCCACACCACCCATCCCAGTTTAAAGCACTGAACAGGTGCGGGGAAATATTTTTAGCACGTGTCACCTTTTCACAATCTCCCTCGATCCATCCTTCCTATTGGACGCTGAGAAGGATTAGCTTGACCTGATCCAAGATATATGAGTAATGAAACTTGCATCGCCATTTCTTGTGTTCGGACTGCAACTTCCTTGTATGCAAATGATTGTTCTCTCACTATTGCCCTTAAGTTCGTTAATTCTAGTCTAGCACATTGCTAGTATTCTCCATGTAAACCAAAGGGCATCTAGGGCATAATATATATAAATAGCTCGAGAATATAACTTAAAGTTTGTGAGCAATTTCAGCAGATGAAAAATCGTTCTTACATGATATTATTACTAGAGTTAATCTTATTTTTAAGTTGGAGGGCAAATCTTATTAGAATTGAAGAACATACATACATCCATACATACATACATACATACATACATACATACATACATACATACATACATACATACATACATACATGCAATTTTGAACAATAAACGATACAATTCGACATTTTATAACTTGTAATCTAAAAAAATATATGTTCCTTATGTTAAAGACCAGTATGATTTATCAAAACTTCTCTAATATCATTTAGGTTAGTGTCCATAAAATAAAATGGCGACTCCTACACTTAGCGTCCGCTTCCAAGGGCTTATGTTCGTCTTGATTACTTGGATTAAAATAGAAGCTGCAGATTGCAGTATATTCTATGAAATTCAGATGCTCAACAGCCTTTGTGGAGATATCGTGAGGAGAGTTTCCGTCGTTTCATTGACAGGATGTGCCTCTCTCTGTTTGACGGGTAAGTTTTCTTCTGTATTTAAGTGTAGGAGATAGATATGGCTCATATGTTCCCTCTCTCTCTCTCTCTCTCTCTCTCTCTCTCTCTCTCTCTCTCTCTCTCTCTCTCTCTCTCTCTCTCTCTCTCTCTCTCTCTCTCTCTCTCTCTCTCTTTCTTTCTCTCTCTTAAATCTGTACATAGAAAGATTCAAGGGGATATTCCACTAAAATTAAGGATGGGTCATTAGTAATCATCACTTCGAAGCAACTTAGAGAGCAGGCGCCAATTTGGTGAAATATTAGAATGAAGTGTTTCTGTTTATGGCCAGTTGGAGAGATTGTTATTTTTTTGAATTCTCTCATACTTTATAATTATAAGAGACTACCATATATATAACACTGGTATCATTATTGAAAGTTGAATCCATTAACAAATATATTTGGTTTCATGTTTATCGAATTTCATAATTCTCTCGTAGCAATATTCCAGATATTCGTTTAGATAATCTTCAAGGTACTGTCACTAAACAAAAACGTTTACTGTCTGCCACCAGAATCAAACTGTGTAGGATTTAATCTGGAAGTACCTGGGAACAATCAAAGGTCTTGTGAGCTCACTGACACACAAAGTACGTGCGTTGCTGATTCTAAGTATAATTTCTTCCTCGGTCCAAGACTTCTGCGAACTACCACACCAGGTCCTTCTGGAACAACAACAACAACAACAACAACAACAACAACAACAACAACAACAACGAAAACAACAGCAACCACAACAACAACAGCTGCATCAAGATTTCCAAGCGCCACACTTTCTACAAATTTAACTATGGCTTCAGCATTAACAACAAATGGTATTACGAGTACATCATCAACCACTTCAGCAGGGGAAGCCACTACAGTTCTACATAGTAATACTACAACCAATGTCAACAACACAGCTCCCACTTCAGCATCCATTATCTGGATACCTCATCCAACGACCTCTACAACAACAACAACGTCGTCAGTCACTGCCACTGCTAACCCCACGACAGAAATGTCCACATTTTCTACAAACTCTACGGCATTCGCTACTCTTTTTGCCACAACATCTGCAATGTTAACACTCCAAAACACCAGTGCAACCACTATATACCCACTCACCACCAATCCTTCAACTTTCTCCAACGCTCCAACCAACATGTCCCACCAAACGATATCTGCCACATCTACCGAAAACTTCATGACCAATTCAACTACCTCTGCCCCAACGAATTCGAGTACAACCTCTGCTTCATCAGTCAGCCCTTTCTCCATTTTCACCACTAGCAACATCACCACCTCCACCCCAACCAAAGCTGTCACTACCCCACCATTACCTACCAAAATAACCACCACTTCAACTCCCACTATCACTGCTCTAAATTCTGTCACCACTTCAACTTCCACTACAGCCAATTCAGCCACCAACGCCACTGCTACTTCTACTCCCACTATCGCTAATCTCACTTCCATCGCTTTTCCATCTACCACTTCCGATATTTCAAACTCCAACATCTCTATCACTTCAACTCCAACCACAACTATCTCTGGTGCTAATTCTACTTACACTTCAACTGACACTACTTCAACCACCAAAACCACCATCATTTCAACAATAACTACCAATATTTCCAACTCCAGCACCACTTCAACTCCCATCAGCACCCTTTCTACCACCAATATATCCACCGTTTCAATTCCTACTACCACTACTTCCACCGCTAACACCGCCACCATCATTCCAACTTCTCCCACTTCAATCACCAACACCATCTCAACTCTCAATTCCAACACCACCTCAACTACCACTACCCCCATATCAACAGCCAACACTAATGCATCAACTCCCATTTTTGCTACTGCTAATTCATCCACCACTTTAACTACCTTTACCCCTGCCTCAACCACCAAGACCATTGTTGCAACTCCTACTACCACTTTTACTAGTTCCACCATCACTTCAACTTCCACTACTACTACTGCTAATTCATCCACCATTTCAACTACCTCTACCCCCGCCACAACCACCAAGACCATCATTTCAACCCCTACTACCACTTCTACTAGTTCCACTACCACTTCAACTCCCACAACTACTACCACTTCCAATTCTATCATCACTTTAACTACCACTATCCCCACTTCAACAACTGCCATATCTTCATCTCCCAATACCACTACTATTAATTCTACCAGAATTTCAACTATCACTACACCCACTACAACCACAAACATCATCATTTCAAATCAAACTACCACTTCTATTAGTTCCACCACCACTTCAACTCCAACAACTACTACTTCCAATACTACCAACACTTCAACTAGCATCACTTCAACTCCCACTACCACCACTACTAATTCCAGCACCAGATCCATTACTATTAATTCCATTTCAACAAACGCCAACGTTTCACCTTCCCCTTCCACTAATCCTACTTCTACCACCATTCCATTTACCATCACTGCTACCTCTAACTCCTCTCTAACTCTCAATCACACCATCACAACAACTCCCACTACTAATACTAATTTTACCACAACTTTAGCTAACACTACCCTCACTTCAACCAGCAATACCATCAATTCAACTTCCACTACTCCTGCTTCAACCATCAACACCACCATCACAACAAATCCAGCTATAACTACTACTAATTCCACCACTACTTCAACTCCCACTAACCTAATTTCAACCAGTAACACCATCACTTCAATCCCTGCCACTGCTAATGGTAATTATGCCACTATTTTTGCTACTGCAACCCCCTCTTCCGCCACCAACAGCATTTCCAATACACCTCCCACTACCACTACTCCCAATTCTGCCACTATTTTAACATCCACTACTGCTATCACTAACCCAATGTTAACAACCATACCTACCAATATTTCATCTTCACCTTCCGCTAATGCCACCATTTCATCTTCCACTACTGGCTCCTCTAATCCTATTTTAACCACTAGCCCCATCACTACAAAAATACAGACACCATCTTTGACTACTCACTCTTCCACCGGCAGCATCAGCACCACTTCACCTCTCAAGAACACTACCATCATATCCACTTCAGCCACCGCCTCTCCAAATCCCACCACCACTAATACTATCCCCGCTTCCACCACTAACATCACCACCACCGTGTCTGCTACCAGCCCTACCATCACCACTTCATCTAACACTACCACTACTACCACTCCCAATTCAACAAGCACAGCCACTGATACTTCAACTCCAACCACCATTATTTCCACTCCAGCCACCAGCACAATCAGCACCTCAACCAGTACAATTTCTATTACTACTCCCTCTTCCACCATCGGCATCAGCACAACATCTACTCCCACCACCACAACTACCATCTCTGCCTCAATCCCCAGCTCCACCACATCCACGTCAAATTTCCCCACTTCTAACGTCACCTCCATTTCAGTCACTAGCACCAACAGTACTTCAAGTCCTTCAACAACTACCACTACTCCCTCTTCCACCACCACCATCAGCACCACATCTACTCTGACCACCACAAGCACTATCCCTATGTCAGCTCCCAACATCACCACAAACACGTCAACTCCCAACACCGTTAACACTACTCACACTTCAACAACACCATAGTAACCACTATCCCTATATCAAGCACTGTTACCACTGCCATAACAACTATTGGTACTCCCATCTCCACTTTAGACCCCTATATCATCACTACTTCATTTACTACCACTACCCACGCTTCGACACCAGACACTAGCATCTCGTCTTCCACTGATACTCACACATCAATCCCAAGAAGAACCAGAAACTCAGGCCAGGCTACCGCTACCAACAGTATCACATCACCGACCACCACAATAGCCCCAATAAGTACCAAAAACTCACGCTAGACTACCGCTGCCCCCATCACCACTAATGCATCACCAACCACCTCCTCAATAACTTAATTCACTACTACTGTCTCCACAACTGCTTCTACCACTCCAAATATGACACCCACCACTAATACCACTGTATCAGCTACTAAACTCAACTCTGGTCCGGCTACTACTACCAGTGTTACTAACCCCTGCTTTACCAGCCTAGGTAACCTTTGCCACCATTGTGAGCTATAATACTGTGTTTCTCCATCACCATAATCGTCACACCTGCTGCACGAATGATTTTTTCTTTTTATTGGTAG
>JAXCGZ010018902.1:152500-172500 GCA_037179515.1 Halocaridina rubra
AGAGATCGCCAGAAACTGAGTCTTGGAAGAATTGAATTTAACTAAATTTTGAGTGCCCCAATCAGATACCCTCTGCAAATCGGAGTTAAGAGTAGACGAGAGAGTGATACGGGACTGATTACGAGTAGCAGATGAAGGTTTTGAAGAAAAGGCAGAGGAAAAGTGAAGGGTAGAATCATCAGCAAAGGCATGAAGAAGAGAGGAAGATGGGGATTGTAGATGATAATTGATGAAGAGAAGGAACAGAGTAGGTGAAATAACGGAGTCCTGTGGAACACCACTGGTATCGGAGAAAGTGTTAGAAGCCACACCATCAACAACTACTGATATAAAACGGTCAGAAAAAAAACTGGAAATCAGAGAACAGAAAGAAGGGGTAAAGCCATAGGCAGGGAGTTTGGCCAATGAAACCTTGTGCCAGACTCTGTCAAAAGCCTTAGAGATATCAAGGGCGACGACAAAGGATTCCCCATAGTTCCTCAGGGAAGATGACTATACATGAGTAAGATAGGACAGGAGGTCACCAGTGGATCTTGCCTTGAGGAAGCCGTACTGTTGATCGGAGATAAGTGAGTTAGATTCAAGGCGTTTCGAGAAGTGAGCATTGAGCAGTTACGAAAACTTTAGCAATAGAGGAGGTTAGGGCAATAGGTCGGTAGTTTGGAGGAATAGAGCGGTCACCCTTCTTAGGAACGGGTTGAACTAGAGTATGGTTCCAAGATGAAGGATAGATACTGGTCGACAGAATGAGGCAAAAAAGACGGCAAAGCACGGGAGCCAGATCGTCTGCAAACTCCTTAAGGTACCTTGCAGGGATACCATTGGGACCAGATGCAATGTTCGTCTTTAGCGGGCAAAGAACCTTATGAGCTTCGCGTGAAGAAAGGATAAGGGAGGGCAAAGGGTTAGAGAAGGGTAAAGATTAAGGAACAGGTGCGCTGGAATCGTTTACCTAAGAGTTGGCAGAAAAATGAGAGCCAAAGAGAGTGTTATGTCAGTGGGAGAGCAAGCTATAGAACTGTCAGAATGAATGAGAGGGGGAAAGCTTGAGTTACGAAAGTTTTTGGAGAGGTTTTTGGCTAAGGACCAGAAGCATATGTCAGTGGGAGAGGAGTTAAGGTCATCAACTGTCCTTCTTATAAAGGAAGCCTTAGACATTCAAATCTGAGCAGTTCAGTGATTCCTTACAACAATAAAGGCAGAGCGAGTTAAATTGGAAGGAGAGGCTCTGTAAGAATGGTGTGCTCGATTCCTGGCCTGGATAGCCACGGAGCAGGCACGGTCAAACCAAGGTTTATTGGGAGAGAAAGTGTTTGTAGAAGAGGAGATATACGCCTCCATTCCTGAGGTCATGATCTCGGCAACTTTTAGGGCTACCTGATCAGGGTTGCGGGACTGAAAGCAGTAGTCATCCCATGGGATGTCAAAGACAAAGTTATGCAAATGCTCATGTTGGGTACGCTCAAAGTGCCAAAGGCGGCGCTGAGTAGGAGGGATTGGTGGAGGGGGAGCGAAAATGGAAGAGATTGAGATCAGAGAGTGGTCAGATTTGCCAAGAGGGGAAAGCACAGAATAAGAGTAGTTTGAAGGGTTAGAAGTAAGAAATAGGTCAAGAATGTTTGCTGAATGTTCGTGACAATCAGGAACACGAGTAGGATGCTTGATAATTCGCTCCAGATCATGAGTAATAGAGAAAGCAAGGGCCCCACTTCCACCCACATCAGTGTGAGAAGAATTAAGCCACTCACTGTGGTGTACATTGAAGTCTCCAACGTAGAGAACTTTGGGATGTGGGTGAGAAGATAGCAAGGACTCATAGCACGAGGACAGATATTCAAAGAAAGACACAAACTCGGTGAAGTTTGGAGAACAGTAGCAGAAGCAAAGGAAAATAGTGGTAGTGGAGAGATAGATTTTAAGCCAGAGAACATCAAAGTCAAGAGATTCAAGGTCTATGAGCCTCACAATAGGAGTGTTAGTGTTGCAGTAGGCACAGACCCCACCTTTGGAACAAAAACGAGTATGAAGATTATAGTGAGAGATTTGAAATGGGTCAGTGGAAGCATGTATAGACAGCTGGGTTTCAGAAAGGAGGAGGAGGCTAGGGAGGAAAGTATCCAAGTGCTGTTCCAATGACGAAAGATTAGAGTTCAGCCCACAAATATTAGAATAGTGAAGAGTGAAAGAAGCAGATCTATTGGGAGGTGCAAGGTTAATGACAGAACCATTACTACCACCAGGCGTGTCTGCCCTCAATCCAATAGTGGAGTCAACACGAACCCTGGAGATTCTTCGCACCCCTCTATGCCAGGTACTGGAGGCCATTAGCTGTGGACCTTCCATAAATAGTGGCAAATATGTGGGATAAAGAGAACAAAAGAGACAGATGTGGGAAGTGTTGTGACTTGTCAAATGTAATGGAATAGCAGGAGATGTGTAATGAATACGCCAGAATATTCAGTGTAGATGTAGGCATGAGGAAAAGAACCATCCTGAAGGAAGACTCAACCCGGAACTGTCTGGACCAGTCCTAGCTGAATCCTAATACCTTCAGTCGTAGTCTTTCAAAGGGCGGCTGGTACCATGGCCAGCTTACTAATCAGCACTGCATGATATCAGCACTGCATGATGTATCGGCCTTTTTTTTTTTTTTTTTTTTTTAAGCCACTCTATGTTTTACAAGTAATCTCCACTTGAATGGGGTGGACACAGACAGATTGGAGTAGGGGAGAAAAGATTGGATGCCCTTCTTCACGCACCACTATGGGATCAAACCTGTATTTCTCAGGCTCGTCACTTCCCACTGAGGTACAGCGGCCTTCTGTTGTTGCACTAATGGAGTGACTTTATGTTCATATATATACCCTTCAAGAAAGAATAGAAACTGTTCTACTACTACTACTACTACTACTACTACTACTACTACTACTACTATTAATAATAATAATAATAATAATAATAATAATAATAATAATAATAATAATAATAATGATAATAATAGTAATAATAATAATAATAATAATAATAATAATATTAATAATAATAATAATAATAATAATAATAATAATAATAATAAAAATAACAATAATAATAATAATAATAATAATAATAATAATAATAATAATAATAATAATAATAATAATAATAATAATAATAATAATAACAATAATAATAATAATAATAATAATAATAATAATAATAATAATAATAATAATAATGAACAAACTGACTAACCAACAAAAAGTGGGATATATTGAGTGCTGTCAGCTCGCGCCTTGCTATCCGGAAGAGGAGAGTCCATCTTGTTACCCGAAGAAAATAACTATCATTATTATCATTTTTTTTTTCTATTTGACATATTGTTTTACGTACTTCACAAGCGGAAATACGATTAATGTATTTGTTCGTTGGGTAAATAAGAGAAAATAACAGAAATAAATTGTATTTCTGCTGAGCAATAACATGTTGATATATGAGTAAATCGTTACCTCAAATTTAAACAATGTACAACCAAATGCACACCACTGGCTTAATGGAAAAAGTACATATATAATACAAAATATTGCACATTACACAGTGCTCTGTGTATTCAGTACAAGTATGTATGTATGTATGTATGTATGTATGTATGTATGTATGTATGTATGTATGTATATGTCACAAATAGTGTATTGGTATACGCTATGCACTATCATAAGTACCTTTTTATGAGTGTGACAACGGATCAGGCGAAGAAACTTGGCCTCCTCAAGCCCGGGAACAAGAAAACATGAAGTAAAGAGAAAAAGAGATGGGGAGTGCTGTGACTTATCAGATGTGAAGGGGCAGCAAGAGATGTGTAACGAATACGCAAGAATATTTGGTGTATATGTAGTCATAGGAAGAGAACCATAAATGAAGGAAGACTTAACATCGTGCTGTACTTGCCAGTTTTATAAGTAAAAAATACCTTAAGTTGCAGTATCGCACCGGGCGACTGATGCCATATAATAATTTGATATAATTTGAAAATCAAATTATTCTTGGAAAATATACCCAAAAAGTGTCCAATTAGAAGACCTAAAAGCGTCATATTCAAAATGAATAAATAAATAAATAAAATTGATAGAAACATCAAGATATGACAAATCATGGTGCAATAAAATCCTTCAAGTGCTCAAACAAACATGTATATATATATATATATATATATATATATATATATATATATATATATATATATATATATATATATATATATATATATATATATATATATATATATATATATATATAATCAAATAAACACATTACCATCTGTGAAAACATGAATAATATTTACCCCGACCGGGACTTGAACCTAGGACACATAATTACTATGCCAAGGCGCTACCAACTACACCACAGAAGGTCTAAAAGGGAAACAAATCTTACAGCTATATCTGCTATACTAGGGATGAACGCATTCTATCTGAATGCCACTCTGTTCATATTACAGTTTCCCCCAACCTCACTCGAGGCTTGTTTTTAAATTTAATTCAAATCTCAATCTCATTTTTGACCAACAATAATCAAATAAGCACATTATTACCATATGTGAAAAGAAGGTCTAAAAGGGAAGCAAACCTTACAGCTATATCTGCTATACTAGGAATGAACGCATTCTATCTGAATGCCACTCTGTTCATATTACAGTTTCCCCCAACCTCACTCGTGGGTTTGTTTTTGCATTTAATTCAAATCTCAATCTCATTTTTGACCAACAATAATAAAAAAAAGCACATTAACATATGTGAAAACATGAATAATTTTTACCCTGACCGAGACTTGAACCTAGGACACATAATTACTGTGCCAAGGCGCTACCAACTACACCACAGAAGGCCTAAAAGGGAAGCAAATCTTACAGCTATATCTGCTATACTAGGAATGAACGCATTCTATCTGAATGCCATTCTGTTTATATTACAGTTTCCTCCAACCTCAATCACAGCTTTGTTTTTGCATTTAATTCAAATCTCAATTTAATTTGGGACCAAAAATAATCAAATAAGCACATTACTATATGTGAAAACATGAATAAATTTACCCCGACCGGGACTTGAACCTAGGACACATAGTATAGCAGATATAGCTGTAAGAGAGAAGTGGATGTAAGGTGGGGCAGATGCTTGTCTGAGAATTTTGAAAGGAATAAAAAAAGTTTTGGAAGTGTGTGAAAAGAGTGAGGAAAGATGAATGTGGTAGGAGGAGAGGGTGAAAGAAGCAAATGGGCAATTGCTAGTGGATGAAATATAGGTGAGAGAGAGATGGGCTGAATATTTCAAGAAGCTGCTGAATGAGGAAGATGATAAGAGGCAGAGATTGTGGCTGTGCAAAACGACTGGAAAATGCCAATGATAGGAGATGAGAATGATAGAGATATAACAAAAGAGGAGGCACGTTTGGCATTGAGAACAACAAAAGCAGATAAAGCACCAGGGATAGATGGGTATCATATTGAATGCTTGTCAAAAGGTGGGGAGGCATTAGTAGAATGGATGGTTAGGTTGTTGAATGTATGTTTCAGGAAAGGAAGGATCCCAGTTGACTGGAGGAGTGCATGTGTGGTTCCACTTTACAAAGGGAAGGGAGATAAGTATGAGTGTAGTAGTTTTAGGGGAATTAGTTTGTTGAGTGTAGTTGGTAAGGTATATGGAAGAAACTGAGAGACTTATTGGGGAAGAACAGTGTGGGTTCAGGAGAGGAAGAGGATGTGTGGATCAGGTGTTTGCGGTAAGATAGGTGCGTGAGAAGTACTTGGAGAAAGGTACAGACACTTTTTGGGCCTTTATGGATTTAGAGAAAGCATATGACAGATTAGATTGAGAGGGGTTGTGGAGGGAGTTGCGACTGTATGGAATAAGTGGAAGTTTGTTGGATGCGGTGAAAAGTTTTTACATTTCTAGTAGAGCATGCGTGAGAGTTGAGAATGGTAAGAGTGATTGGTTTGAGGTGAATATTGGGTTACGTCAAGGTTGTGTAATGTCGCCATGGTTGTTTAATGTGTATATGGATGGAGTGACAAGGGAAGTAAATGAAAGAGTATTAGACAGAGGTTTGGAACTAGTGGGTGAGGAGGGAAGGTTGTGAAAATTGAGTCAGTTGCTATTTGCGGATGATACTGTACTGGTGGCTGATACTGAAAATAAATTGAAGCATTTGGTGACTGAGTTTATTGTGGATGACCCAAACAGGCTGGAAGGGGGGAGACGTGGCAACCCTCAATACCCAAGGAGCTGAGAGGAGTGGTTGAGGTGTGTGTGGATCGTGATGAATGCACGTTTCTTGGCTCGGCTACCCCCCCTACAAGGGGGAATGAGGCATGTGTATATATGTATGTGTATATATATATATATATATATATATATATATATATATATATATATATATATATATATATATATATATATATATATATATATATATATATATATATATATGTGTGTGTGTGTGTGTGTGAGTGTGTGTGTGTGTATATATATATATATATATATATATATATATATATATATATATATATATATATATATATATATATATATATATATATATATATATATATATATATATATATATATATATATCCTGAGGATATTGTAAACATACACCAACTAGGTAAATATTCGAGGGAAGGAAAGCCGAGACCAACAAAAGTAACCTTTGAGAGAGGGGAAACATGTAGGGAAATATTGTTGAGAAAAAAAAGTCTAAAAGACCTTCAAGAATGCAAAGAAGTGTTCATTAGACGATACAGAACACAGGAAGAGATGGGAAAGATCAAAAACTTGTTGCAAGAGGCAAGAAGGTTAAATGATGAAAGAAATGAAGAAGAGAAGAAAAATTTTCGTTACAGAGTACTTCCAGACAAAGGGGAGATAAAGAAGATAATGACAGAAGATCAGGGGATGGGGCCTCATTAAGATTGTTATACACAAATGCTGATGGATTAGCTGGTAAGGCAGTAGAATTAAAAGATAGGATTCACAACAGTAAGGCAGATATAGTAGCAATTACAGAGACTAAGTTGAGTGAGGACATAAACAGTGTCACAGTTTTTCCTAAGGGCTTCAGAATACTAAGGGTTGAAAGATCTGAGAGGACTGGTGGAGGGATAGCACTGCTCATAAGTGAGAGGATTCAAGTTGAAGAAATAAACTTGGCTATAGAAAGTGAGTTCAAGGAATTTCTTGTTGCTCGCATAAATACTGGGTCAGAGAGCATTATAATAACTGTTGTATACAACCCACCAAGGAACCAAAATAGGCTTGAAGTTTATGAGGAAAGTCATATAGGTACTATTGAAGTCATAAACTCAGTTGTTAACATGGCACGGGAAAAAAAATGTAGGATTCTGATTATGGGAGACTTTAATCATAAAGAGATAGATTGGATAAATCTTGACCCACACAGTGGTGAGGACTCATTTGGGGCAAGATTCCTAGATTGCGTACAAGGGAATTTCCTACACCAACATGTAATGGAACCAACATGGGCCAGGGGTGGGGATGAGCCATCACTACTTGATCTAGTGTTCACAGATAATGTGTTGGATATTGAAAATATTGAGTATGAACCACCAATTGGAAAGAGTGACCACTGTGTGTTGTTGATGGAGTATATCATTGAAGATATTCTTCCTGAGAGTAGAGGCACTGAGGACATGAGGAGGAACTATCCGAAAGGAGATTACATCAAAATGAATGAGCTTTTTGCAGTTATTGACTGGAGAACCTTATTTTACAACAAATCTGTACAAGAAATGTATGACATCTTTTGTGAGAAATATGGGAAGATAGTAGATTGCTGCATACCTGTCACCAAAGTAGGTGTAATTCATGCCAGAGAGAAATGGTTCGATAATGGGTGTAAAAGAGCTAAGGAGTGGAGAGACAAATGCTGGAAAAGGTATAGGAGGAGAAAAAACATAAATGCCTGGCAAACCTACAAAAGAGCAAGAAATGACTACCTAAGTAAAAGGAGAGAGGCAGAGAGAGACTATGAGAGGGACATCACCAGGAAGGTTAAAGAAAATCCCAAGCTTTTCCACAGCTTTATCAGAGGAAAACTGAAGGTAAAAGAACAGGTTTTAAGGCTAAAGAGAGCGGATGGAAGCATCACTGAGATGGATGAAGAGATCTGCAAAGAATTGAACAAGGAGTTTCAGTCAGTATTTACAGTAGAAAATACCCCACCCCCTCAGATTGCAGTGATAGAAGCTCAAGGGCCAGTATTAGAGAACATCAACCTTACAGCCACAGAGGTATGCAAAGCGCTGATGGATTTAGATGTTCATAAAGCTACAGGTCCCGATGACATATCCCCTCATGTGCTTAAAAAATGCGCAAACGCAATATCAGTGGCACTAAGTATCATATTTAAGGAGTCACTGGAGTCGGGGGAGATTCCAAGATGCTGGAAACAAGCAAATGTGATACCTATCTTCAAAAAGGGAAGGAGGGATACGGCTCTGAACTATAGACCAGTTTCCTTGACCAGCATAGTTTGCAAAGTTATGGAGAAACTACTAAGGAAACATATCTCTCTTCACTTGGAATCCTTCAACTTTTTGTCAGTGAGGCAACATGGCTTCAGAGAAGGTAGATCAACAGTAACAAACTTATTAGAATTTTATGATGAGGTAAGCCAAATCTTACAGGAAAGAGAGGGCTGGGCAGATTGCATATTCCTAGACTTCCAGAAAGCGTTTGACACTGTTCCACATGGGAGACTTATTAGGAAGCTGCAAGCAATGGCTAGAATAGGTGGAAATGTTTTGGAATGGATAAAACTTACTTAGAAGGAAGGGAACAGAGGGTTAGAGTAAGACACTCAGTGTCTGAATGGAGAAGAGTTAGTAGTGGAGTTCCACAGGGTTCAGTTTTAGGGCCACTTTTGTTCCTTGTATATGTAAATGACCTACCAGAGTCTGTAAATTCATTCATGAATATGTTTGCAGATGATGCAAAGATTGTGAAGAAAGTAAAAAACGAGAACAATGGTAGAGAACTTCAGGAGGATCTAAATAATCTGCATGAGTGGTCAGAAAAGTGGCTAATGAAATTCAATACTTCAAAATGTAAGGTAATGAGAATGGGTACAAGTGCAAGAAGGCCCAAGCTTGACTACTCGGTGGCTGGAGTACAACTTCAAGAGACAGAAAATGAGAGAGATCTAGGAGTAAACATACTGGCAGATTTGTCTCCAGAAATACATATAAATGGCATAGTAAGGGCAGCATATGCATTCTTATCAAATGTAAGGGTAGCCTTCAGGCATATGGACAAGGAAATGTTCAGAAATATTTATGTAACCTATGTGAGGCCAAAACTCGAATATGCAGCCCCCTTTTGGAATCCGCACTTGAAAAAGCACATAGCTAAGCTTGAAAAAGTTCAAAGACATGCCACGAAACTGGTGCCAGAAATACGCAATCTCAGTTATGATGAGAGGCTGAGGGAATTAGACTTACCATCACTCGAAGCTAGAAGAGTGAGGGGGGATATGGTGACAGTCTTTAAATTCCTTCATGGTTATGATAGAGTGGATAGGGATCGATATTTTGATATGGCTGGCTCTAGAACTAGAGGTCATAGTTTGAAGCTTGGTAAGAAAACTTGTTTGCAGGATGTAAGGAAATACTTTTTCAGTGTAAGAGTAGTTGATAATTGGAATTGGCTAAGCGAGGAGGTAGTTAATGGTATCTCAATCCATAGTTTTAAGGACAGGTATGATAAGTATCACACTATGTCTAAAATGGAACCGATGAGGAGACGGGAAGATACGAGCTTTGGGCTCTTTCCCGTAAACACAATTAGGTAATCAATTAGGTAATCACACACACACACACACACACACACACACACACACACACACACACACACACACACACACTATATATATATATATATATATATATATATATATATATATATATATATATATATATATATATATGCACACACACACATACACACACACACAAGGGCCGGTATTAGAGAACATCAACCTTACAGCCACAGAGGTATGCAAAGCGCTGATGTATTTAGATGTTCATAAAGCTACAGGTCCCGATGACATATCCCCTCATGTGCTTAAAAATGCGCAAATTCAATATCAGTGGCACTAAGTATCATATTTAAAAAGTCACTGGAGTCAGGGGAGATTCCAAGATGCTGGAAACAAGCAAATGTGATACCTATCTTCAAAAAGGGAAGGAGGGATACGGCTCTGAACTATAGACCAGTTTCCTTGACCAGCATAGTTTGCAAAGTTATGGAGAAACTACTAAGGAAACATATTTCCCTTCACTTGGAATCCTTCAACTTTTTGTCAGTGAGGCAACATGGCTTCAGAGAAGGTAGATCAACAGTAACAAAGTTATTAGAATTCTATGATGAGGTAAGCCGAATCTTACAGGAAAGAGAGGACTGGGCAGATTGCATATTCCTAGACTTCCAGAAAGCGTTTGACACTGTTCCACATGGGAGACTTATTAGGAAGCTGCAATCAATGGCTAGAATAGGTGGAAATGTTTTGGCATGGATAAAAACTTACTTAGAAGGAAGGGAACAGAGGGTTAGAGTAAGACACTCAGTGTCTGAATGGAGAAGAGTTAGTAGTGGAGTTCCACAGGGTTCAGTTTTAGGGCCACTTTTGTTCCTTGTATATGTAAATGACCTACCAGAGTCTTTAAATTCATTTATGAATATGTTTGCAGATGATGCAAAGAGTGTGAAGAAAGTAAAAAACGAGAACAATGGTAGAGAACTTCAGGAGGATCTAAATAATCTGCATGAGTGGTCAGAAAAGTGGCTAATGAAATTCAATACTTCAAAATGTAAGGTAATGAGAATGGGTACAAGTGCAAGAAGGCCCAAGCTTGACTACTCGGTGGCTGGAGTACAACTTCAAGAGACAGAAAATGATAGAGATCTAGGAGTAAACATACTGGCAGATTTGTCTCCAGAAATACATATAAATGGAATAGTAAGGGCAGCATATGCATTCTTATCAAATGTAAGGGTAGCCTTCAGGCACATGGACAAGGAAATGTTCAGAAATATTTATGTAACCTATATGAGGCCAAAACTCGAATATGCAGCCCCCTTTTGGAATCCGCACTTGAAAAAGCACATAGCTAAGCTTGAAAAAGTTCAAAGACATGCCACGAAACTGGTGCCAGAAATACGCAATCTCAGTTATGATGAGAGGCTGAGGGAATTAGACTTACCATCACTCGAAGCTAGAAGAGTGAGGGGGGATATGGTGACAGTCTTTATATTCCTTCATGGTTATGATAGAGTGGATAGGGATGGATATTTTGATATGGCTGGCTCTAGAACTAGAGGTCATAGTTTGAAGCTTGGTAAGAAAACTTCTTTGCAGGATGTAAGGAAATACTTTTTCAGTGTAAGAGTAGTTGATAATTGGAATTGGCTAAGCGAGGAGGTAGTTAATGGTATCTCAATCCATAGTTTTAAGGACAGGTATGATAAGTATCACTAAGCATAAAATGGAACCGATGAGGAGACGGGAAGATACGAGCTTTGGGCTCTTTCCCGTAAACACAAATAGCTAACACAATTAGGTCATCACACACACACACACACACACACACACACACACACATACACACACACACACACACACACACACACACACACACACACACACATATATATATATATATAATTTATATATATAATTATATATATATATATATATATATATATATATATATATATATATATATATATATATATATATATATATATATATATATATATATATATATATATATATATGGGCCTTTTTTGCTTCATATATATATATATATATATATATATATATATATATATATATATATATATATATATATATATATATATATATACATATATATATATATATATATATATATGCACAGTATATATATGCATGTGCGCGTGTTACATTCAGTGTGTAAAAATCAGGCAATTTGCAAAGATACTGAAAATTTCAGGCATTTTACGAATAGACTGATTTCACAAATTAACAGTAACGCACACGTGTTCTAAATTTCATACACACACACACACACACACACACACACACACACACACACACACACACAGACAGACATACAGAGAGAGAGAGAGAGAGAGAGAGAGAGAGAGAGAGAGAGAGAGAGAGAGAGAGAGAGAGAGAGAGAGAGAGAGAGAGAGAGAGAGAGAGAGAGAGAGAGAGAGAGATCTATATTGTTTTATTGTTTTATCGTCAACATGGCGCTAAAAAGGAAGGTCGTATTTACGTTAAATATTTGAACAATGTCAAATAAAAAAGAAGGAGAATACCCTACCATTGATCAGTAAATAAGGAACACACATAGAAACATTTGTATGTATATGTGTATGTATGTATGTATGTATGTATGTATGTATGTATGTATGTATGTATGTATGTATGTATGTATGTATGTATGTATGTATGTATGTATGTATGTATGTATGTATGTATGTATGTACGGATTGCCCTAACCTCCTCTATTGCTAAAGCTTTCGAAACTTTGCTGAATGCTCACTTCTTGAAACGCCTTGAATCTAATTCACTTATCTCCGATCACCAGTACCGCTTCCGCAAGGCAAGATCCACTAGTGATCCCCTGTCCTATCTTACTCATGTATGGTCATCTTCTCTGAGGAACTATGGGGAATCCTTTGTCGTCGCCCTTGATATCTCTAAAGCTTTTGACAGAGTCTGGCACAAGGCTCTATTGGTCAAACTCCCTGCCTATGGGTTTACCCCTTCTTTCTGTTCTCTGATTTCCAGTTTTCTTACTGAACGTTTTATATCTGTAGTTGTTGATGGTGCGACATCTAGCCCTTTCTCTGTTACCAGTGATGTTCCACAGGGCTCTGTTCTTTCACCTACTCTGTTCCTTCTCTTCATCAATGATCCTCTACAATCGCCATCTTCCTCTCTTCTTCATGCCTTTGCTGATGATTCTAACCTTCACTTTTCCTATACCTTTTCTTCACAACCTTCATCTGCTAATCATAATCAGTCTTATATCACTCTTTCTTCTACTCTCAACTCCGATTTGCAGAGGGTATCTGAGTGGGGCACTCAAAATATAGTTAAATTCAATGCCTCCAAAACTCAGTTTCTGGCTATCTCTTTATCTTCTTCTCCTCCTGATAAATCTATTGTCTTCAAAACTAACGAAATTTATCCTCTTAATTCTATCAACATATGAGGAATCCATATAGCCGCTAACTTGTCTTGGAGGAATCACATAATCCAAATTTCTAAATCTTCATCCTAAAAATTGGGGTTTTATTTCGTTTTCGTCATTACTTTTCCTCTTTTCAGTTACTTAAAAGTTATAAAGGGCTTATCCGTCCCTGCTTAGAATACTGCTCACACTTCTGGGGTGCTTCTTCTTATACTTATCTCCTTGATAGGGTTGAACCTAAGGCAGTCAGACTCATTAATGATCCTTCCCTTACTTCTAATCTGGATTCTCTCTCTCTTCGCCGCAAGGTATCTTCCCTATCTCTATTCTATCACTTCTATTTCCATCGCTGCTCTGATGAGTTGTCAAGTTTCATCCCTCCCCCACTGCCGAGGCCGCGTAACACTCACCAAGCGGCCTCATCTCACAGGTACTGTATGGAGATTTGTAGCTCGCGGATTGGTTGATGCAGCGACTGCTTCTTCCCATCTACCTCCAGACTCTTGAATTCTCTTCCTCCTTCTGTCTTTCCTAATTCTCATGACCTTTTATCCTTCAAAAAGGAGATCTATCGTCATCTCAGGGCCTAATCCTCCATATCTCTGGGTCCTCTGTACTTTGACCGCTTTTTCTGTCTGTCGTTTCTTTGTGTGATATTACCTCATCTCTGCCTTGCCCTTAACCTTTTTCTTTTCCTTCGTCTTGGTATTTTCTCGTGCCCAGGCTTTATTGAATAGCGCAGTTTCTGCCTGTCCCGGTGTCACACTCATGAAAAAATGTATATATGTATGTAAGTATGTATGTATGTATGTATGTATGTATGTAAGTATGTATGTATGTATATATGTATGTATGTATGTATGTATAAATAGTGATAATGGTATTGATTTTAGGTGCGTTATTGTTGTTATTATTATGATTATTATTATTATCATTATTATTATTATTATTATTATTATTATTATTATTATTATTATTATTATTATTATTATTATTATTATTATTATTATCTATTATTATTATTATAATAATTATTATTGTTACTATCATTATTATTATTACTATTATTATTATTATTATTATTATTATTATTATTATTATTATTATTATTATTATTATTATTATTATTACTAGTCTTGACTCGGCCTTCCTTTTAGAAGGAGGATTGCGGCCATTGTATGTGTGCGTGTGCATTATTATCATTTTATTTTAGTATCATCATCATTTTCATCATCATCATCATCATTAATAATAATAATAATAATAATAATAAAAATAAAAATAATAATAATAACAATAATAATAATAACAACAACAACAACAAAAATGATGATAATAATGATTATGCTAATAATAATAATAATAATAATAATAATAATAATAATAATAATAATAATAATAATAATAATAATAATAATAATAATAATAACAATAATAATAATTATAACAACAACAACGATTACATTACTAAATGTTCTTTCCTTTCAGAAGTACGATAACAATGGCAGTTAAAATGCTGATACTACGCTCACCTCATATAATCATCATGCTTAGTTTAGCGACCATCTACCAGCTAGTTTCTAGTGACAGCATCGATTACTATGAGAGGTACATGACTAGTAACCGTTGTGGTAACATATCTGAAACGGTTTCAGTGACTACAGTCATCGCCTGTGCATCAGTTTGTCTGATGGGTAGGTATCATTTTCTGAAAGGTCTCCAGGTATCAAAGTTGCTTCACAGGATTACGTTGCATGCAGCAGAGGAGCTTGCAACGTGATGCTATAGCAAGTAAAACAGGCTAAGTTAATAGTTTCCAGGGTTTGATGGGTAATAGACAGGTGTACCACATTACAAATCTCTCGAATGCAAAGCTCATTTCGTTTCAGTCAGAAACAGTAAACTTCTTCATAGTCATGGCGAACATGTGGAGAGGTGTAGTTCGGTCTGTCATTTCCTAACCCTTACCAACTCTTAACACATACTGAGTACACCAACGGAAATGGAAAGTCATTTGTGACTCCAAGTCAGCTTTTTGAGTCTAGACCTGTGTGTATGCATGCATTTTATCCAGCAGTTCTGGGGATTTAAAAACCTATACATTAAAAATCATAGACTGGAGTAAAAAGTGCTTCAGTATCTCGGCATTTTGCCATCTTCAAACCGCCTTTTGTTATTATTATTAAGCTTAAATTATATTATCTGTATTAATGGTGATGGATCTCAAGACTTCCATATGATGACATAAGTGAATATAAAAAATATCCCAATAACAATAAATGTTGATAACTATGGAATGACATAAGAAACAGATAAATTACCATTTTCCATAATGATCAAAAGATTTGGGAATGAAACTTTTTTTCGGCATAGTTGCTTCAACGGTACTTGATCACGTGAAAATATATTTATTTCCAGTTTTATTTCCAGAGAGCTGCTGCATTGGTTTCAATCTGCAAGTTCCAGGAGGTAACCAAAGGTCATGTCAGCTCGCTGATGCGATTGGCACTTGTGTTTACGACTCGGCCTTCAGCTTCTATGTCGATCCAAAACTTATGATAACTACAATGGCTTTACCAACAACGACAACAACAATAAATGCAATCCCTACAACTACTACAACTATTGCAATGAGTACAACTCCGAATACAACCATGACCTCGACTGCATATTCTCAAAGTTTAGTTTCAACTTCAACTACAAGAGACACATCAAGTTCTTTATCTACTACTTCAGAAGACTCAACTACAGTGTCTGCTGCTGCAACGACGAAGACTAGTCCTTCCACTACATCTACATCTGAAGCAGCTACCACTACTACAAACCCATCTTTGACAACTACAGAATCACAGACGACCTCGACAACTCCAGCAAATCAAGCTATTACCATCCTTACACCCATTACAAGTAACACATCTCCTGCTACCACAATAATAATTACTACAGTAGCACCTGCCAGTACTACCACTACTCCTCCTCAAACTACTACTGCTTCTACCACAACATTCAAAACTACTTCAACAACAAACCCTACCACAACAACTTATCCTTCCACTACAGTTACAGCAACAAACCCCACCACAACTGTAGCACCTACGACAAGCACATTAGTTACCACTACGACCTCTTTAATTTCTACAACCACCACAAAACCCACTACTACAACAACAACCGCTACAGCAATACCTACCTCAACAAGCACAAAACTACCTACCACAACTGCAGCAACTACTACATCTTCGACTATTGTCACTACTGCCTTTCCTACTACCACAACAACCACAAAACCACCTACTACAACAAGCACCACAACAGCAATTACTACAACAACAACCACAAAACCGCCTACCACAATAACTACCACTACATCTATTCCTATCACCACCACAACAACAAAACCATCTACCACAACAACTGTCACAACTGCAATTCCAACCACAACAACAACTGCAAAACCACCTACCACAACAACTACCACTACAGTCATTCCTGCCACCACCACAACAACAAAACCACCTACCACAACAACTACCACAACTGCTATTCAAACCACAACAACAACCACAAAACCACCTACCACAACAAGTACCACCACAGCCATTCCTACTACCACAACAACCACAAAATCACCAACCACAACAACTACCACCACAGCCATTCCTACTACCACAACAACCACAAAATCACCAACCACAACAACTACCACCACAGCCATTCCTACTACCATAACAACCACAAAATCACCAACCACAACAACTACCACCACAGCCATTCCTACTACCATAACAACCACAAAATCACCAACCACAACAACTACCACCACAGCCATTCCTACTACCACAACAACCACAAAATCACCAACCACAACAACTACCACCACAGCCATTCCTACTACCACAACATCCACAAAGCCACCTACCACAACAATTACCACCACTGCTATTCCAACCACAACAACAACAACAACAAAACCACCTACCACAACAACTACCACCACAGCCATTCCTACTACCACAACTACCACAATAGCTATTCCTACCACTACAGTCCTTACCACTACAACCATTCCAACCACCACTACAACCACCACACCAGTCCCCACCACTACTCCATCTCCAACCACTACAACTCCAGTAATCACAACTACTGTTCCATTGGCAACAACTTCTGCTCCAGGTAAATTACATAATTTCAATAATTTTATTAGTAAGACATCGTCAAGGCTGAACTATGTAAAGCATTCTGCATTCTGGTTTTGTATTTTCTGCAAAATCACATTTAATTTCTTTAATTAATCATATGATTAACACCCATTTAGATTTATTCCAGTATTAAGATATACAAATCCATACTGCTCGTGTATACACACACACACACACACACACACACACACACACACACACACACACACACACACACACACACACGTGTATATATATATATATATATATATATATATATATATATATATATATATATATATATATATATATATTTATACACAATCAAATAAGCACATTACCATAGGTGAAAACATGAATAATTTTTATCCCGATCGGGACTTGAACCTAGAACATATAATTACTGTGCCAAGATGCTACCAACTACACCAAAGATGGTCTAAAAGAGAAATGTACCTTACATCTAAACTGCTATTCTAGGAATGACCGCATTTTATCTGAATGCCTTTTTGTTCATATTACAGTTTCTCCCAACCTCACTCGTGGCTTCGTTTGCGCATATAATTCAATCCCAATCTCATTCGGGACCAACAATAATCAAATAAGCACATTAACATATGTGAAAACACCAATAATTTTTACCCCGACCGGGACTTGAACCTAGGACACATAATCACTGTGCCTTGGCACAGAAATTGTCATATATATATATATATATATATATATATATATATATATATATATATATATATATATATATATATATATATATATATATATATACCACTCTATTTCGGCATGTCGAGGGTTCGCGCCCCATCACGGACTTAGGTTAGTAAGGGCATACACTCAGGGTAACGATTACATTTGCCAAAACAAATCCTTTGCAACCGTCCTAGCCCTTAGTAGAAAAGGGAGTTCGTGGCGTAAAACCGAATCTTATATATATATATATATATATATATATATATATATATATATATATATATATATATATATATATATATATATATATATGTGTGTGTGTGTGTGTGTGTGTGTGTTATAAACTCTGCAGGAATAGGCTTCCTAGTCTTAACCAGCAATATTCGATTTTATCAAGACATTAAGCTAGAAACTTACCCCTCTAGGTGCAAAACAAATATAAATAAAAAATATATATATATATATATATATATATATATATATATATATATATATATATATATATATATATATATATGAGACAAAAAAACAAAGACCTTAAAGACAAAGCACGCTTATGAAACCAACTCCAAATATGGCCATTCAAAATAAAAAAAAATAATAATAAAAGATGAAATCACATTAAAGAGAAAAAATAAGCAAAAGAAAACACACAAGATCTCCAAATGAGTCTAAATTACCAATTGTATCTATCTGAATTGGAGACACGTTGGCTTTTTATCTCAGAACGTGTAGTTGGTAGTGCCTTGGCTTAGAAATTATAAGTCCTAGGTTCAAGTCCCTGTCGGGGTAAATATGATTCATGTTTTCACATATGCAATGTGCTTATTTGGTTATTGTTGGTCCCGAATGAGATTGGGAGTTGAATTAAATGCGAAAATGAAACCACGAGTGAGGCTGGGGAAACTGTAATATGAACATATTGACATTCAGATAGAATGCGTTCAATCCTAATATGTAGCTTATATAAGCTATAAGGTCTGTTTCATTTTAACCTTCTGCAGTGTAGTTGGTAGTGCCTTTGCTTAGTAATTATAAGTCCTAGGTTCAAGTCCTGGTCGGGGTAAAAATGATTCATATATATATATATATATATATATATATATATATATATATATATATATATATATATATATATATATATATATGTATATATATATATATATATATATATATATATATATATATATATATATATATATATATATATATATATATATATATATATAATCAATTAAGCACATTACATATGTGAAAACATGAATCATTTTTTTTACCCCGACCGGGACTCGAACCTAGGACTTATGATTACTAAGTCAAGGCGCTACCACTACACCACAGAAGGTTAAAAGGAATCCAACCTTATAGCTTATATCTGCTATACTTTGGAATGAACGCATTCTAACTGAATGCCACTATGTTCATATTACAGATTCCCCAACCTCACTCGTGGATTCATTTTAGCATTTAATTCAATTCCCAATCTCATTCGGGCCATGAAATAATCAATTAAGCACATTACATATGTGAAAACATGAATCATTTTTTACCCCGACCGGGACTCGAACCTAGGACTTATGATTACTAAGTCAAGGCGCTACCACTACACCACAGAAGGTTAAAAGGAATCCAACCTTATAGCTTATATCTGCTATACTTAGGAATGAACGCATTCTAACTGAATGCCACTATGTTCATATTACAGATTCCCCAACCTCACTCGTGGATTCATTTTAGCATTTAATTCAATTCCCAATCTCATTCGGGCCATGAAATAATCAATTAAGCACATTACATATGTGAAAACATGAATCATTTTTTACCCCGACCGGGACTCGAACCTAGGACTTATGATTACTAGTGGCATTCAGTTAGAATGC
>JAXCGZ010018902.1:180000-185000 GCA_037179515.1 Halocaridina rubra
TAGTGCTGACAAAAAATAGTATGTAAAATGGTCCTTTTGTCATATGCAATATTCAGTCTGTTAGCCTACATGAAATTGAAAAAAGTTGAAGAGAATTAAAGGCCCTACCTTCTTAAACGAAAATAAGTTTTAGAAAAAGTCTATTAAAGATGTACAAGTTCCTAAATCAGTCAAAAGACTTTATCGGATAACCTTTGGGAGCGCACAAGGCACTACTCAGGGATGCAGATTAATATCATAGTCAAATTAGAAACAACAAACATGAAAGTTAGTCCTGAACTTGGCATTTTAAGCACAACAATTCTTCAGATTTGGATATCTGTGTAACACAGATCTTTCTTGTTGATAAAAAGAAAGTCAAATTAGCACTAAATATGATTAACTTAGCTTATTGAAAGCTTAAACAGCATTTTTGCTAGACAATAATCAAGCTAAGTTGAGTTCTCTTGTCCAAGAATATCAGTATTACTATCCGTACAAATAAAGTAGCATAGAATGAAACATAATTCTGTTATTATAATTATTATTATAATATTTATATTCTAGTGCCATTAATGAGTTAAATGCTGAAGACGAGAAAAACGGATCTTCAGCTATTATCTCAGGAATTGCGGCTGGAATATTTATAAAATTATTGTGACACAGGGACGGGCAATGAAAGTTGCACTCATCGGGTTCGGGCACCAAGAAAACAAAATGCGTTTTAGTAGTTAAAAATAATACGGAAATAAATAATAAAAAGAAGACAGGCAGAGAGAATAGTCAAATTAATGAAGACCTAGAAATATGGGAAATTAAACCCGAGAAAACGACAGATCTATTTTTTAACAGAAGAAAGATCATCAGAGTTAGAAAAGACAGAAGCAGGAAGATAGTTCCAATGATTGGAGGTACAAGTAAAGAAGCAGTCACTACACAGATCGGTCCGGGAGCTACAATTCCCCACACAGAAACTGTATGGTGGGGCTGCTTGGAGTGTGTTAAGCGGCCTTGCTTAACTCACCAACTCATTAGAGCAGCGATGGAAGTAGCACTGATAAGATGTGAAAGAAATGATACCTTCCAATGAAGAGAAAGAGCATAGATTAGAAAAGCAGGATCGTTGATAAGTCTGATGGTTCTGGATTCAACCCTATTAAGGAGATAATTGTAAGAAGTTGTGCATCAGATGTGAGAGTAAAATTCTAATCAGGGACAGATGAGACTTATTGTTTTTAGCAACAGGGATCAGGAAGAGGAAAGTCAATAATGAAACAGAACTCTCAAGTTTCTTAGATGCAGTTTTAGCAATTTGAAGTATGAGATTCCTCCAAGACAAGTTAGAGGTTATCTAGATTCCTAAGATGTTAATAAAATTGAGAGGATGAATTTAATTGTTTATAGGGTTATCAGGAAGAGGTGAATATAAAGTGATAGTCAGAAACTTAGACTTGGAGGCATTAATATTACTAAACTTTGGGTGGCCAATTCAAGTACTCTCTGCAAATATCAGTTGAGAAATGAAGAAAGTGATACGAGACTGATTTCCAGCAGTAGACGAAAGTGGCGAGGAGAAGGTAAAGGAAACATGAAGTATAGAATCGTCAGCAAAGGCTTGGAGAGGAGAGGAGGATGGGGATTGGACAAGATCAATGATGGTGAGAGGAACAGAGTAGATTAAATCACAGACCCCTTTGGAATGCCACTGGTAACCGGAAATGAGTTAAGTGATGGGCTATCAAAAACCACAGATATATAGAGGCCAGAGGGAAAACTGAAAATCAGAGAACATAGAGAAGGGGTAAAGCCTTAAGCAGGAAGTTTAAATAATAGAGCATTGTGCAACACTCTAGCAAAAGCTTTAAGACGTCCCCAGTCCTCTGTTATTTCACAAACACAAATATATATATATATATATATATATATATATATATATATATATATATATATATATATATATATATATATATATATATATATATATATATATATATATATATATATATATATATATATATATATATATATATTTGGGGCTGGGTGTTTAAAATAATTATTTTAACAGATGAATATGACGATTGGATTTCTGTCCCTAAAAATATATATCTCCATCAAAAAAAGAGAGAGAGAGAAAGGGGTAGGGTTGAGAGAAAGAGGAAACTCGAAAATTTTAACACCATTTCCAAAAAATGAACTTAATAGCATAACACGATTTATGCAGCTAAGGTTACTGGAAACTGAACTATCATGAAAATCTAATATCCTCTATTCTTCTTCTTGTTATTAATTCGAAGCAATATCCATCATGTTTTTCACTACCTTTTTGGTGGCTAATCGCTTTTTCACAACACCAGCCTCTCAAGAACTAGGCGCTGTTTCTCACTAGGCTATTGGTAGCTAGTCGCTGTTTCACTAGGCTCTTAACACTTTTATATATCCCTTAAATTATCTTTTAAGTAAATATATTATTAAGGCAAAATCTTATTAAATTATTGTATATATGAAATGATTATTTTTTTTTTCGTTATGAAAGTGCTTTCAATCTACTTCTTTTAATATGTAAGATAGCTGAAGAGTTACACAATTTAACCCGAATGCTTCTGATATTAAAAACAAAAACTACATTATTATTATTATTATTATTATTATTATTATTATTATTATTATTATTATTATTATTATTATTATTATTATTATTATTATTATTATTATTATTATTATTATTATTATTATTATTATTATTATTATGTCGTAAAAGGCGACTAAAAGTGGACGGGGCGGGGGGACAAGGAATCCCCCCCTTGTACCAACCTCCTATGAGACGTCAAAGAAGGGGAGTAGAGGGGAGAATAACTTCTCTCCAAACTGTTTTCCTTTTTTGATGTCGGCTACCCCCCAATTAAAGGGGGGAAACAGCCAAGGTATATGTATGTATGTATGTATGTATTATTATTATTATTATTATTATTATGATTATTATTATTATTATTATTATTATTATTATTATTATTATTATTATTATTATTATTATTATTATTATCATCATTATTATTATGCATAATTTCAAGTCAGGCAATTGTTTCCTAGTTATTTTGTCTAGGCTCATAGTGCAGCTAAGATCGCAAATGGCCTATCATTTCTACTAGACTACCTCTTACTCCTGCTGGGTTGGCAGCGTCTGGGAGAACATATACCTAATTACTGTTTCTTCAATATCCATAACAAGATAGTGTTAATTTTAACTTTTCGCCACAGAATGAGACGGGCTCCCACTAGCTTTCTCTGGTATGGCAGACTAATCCTTTTTCATTTATCTAAGCGGGCTCCTGTAAACAATTTTTACATCTTTTTCTAGTGTGCATCATCATAATTTATATATGAACACATACTTCTAATAACTCTGTGTATCTGTAGCTTCTTCTGTCTTCTTCCAGTAAGTGCAGGACACGATTTCATTAATACATCCAGGATGCATAAAACGGAAAGAAGAAGAGTTTTCTCCCTCGTGAGACGGTTGTTTACGTTCTTCTACATCCTATCACTCACGGGATCCGAGGCCACAAAGCATTTCTACGGTCGTCTTCACTTTGGACAAAGAAGTTTGCCGGTTGTAAGCACAGCTGAAGCCTCTTCACTCACTGCATGTGCTAGCCTCTGCAGTGTGCGTAAGTAGTCTGACACATTGCATAGTGCAAAGTACTCCGAATCAGTTAATCTACATGCTAAAAATTATGGTTGATCTAATATCTTAGCGCTTAAGAGGGTTTTCGCTCGTCAGCAGAGGTTATCATAAGCTTTTGAGTGATAATGTGAAACATTAATATCTTATCTAAAGGGAATAGTTTGCTCATCATCAGAGATAGCTGATGTAGCAGTGATGGTTTTTAATTTACGCTTAAGATGAGTATTATAAGCCCGTTAAACGTCTCCATTTGCCAAAGATTTAATTTTTACTCAGAGCTATAAATGAGTTCTCATAAAACTGAATTTCAAAATTTAACTTGCATAATGAGAAATACGATATAAATAACATGAAATGCGCGTCAGTGTTCAAACAAAAGAAGTTAAGATCGTAGTTCAATTTCATTGGGATTCTTTATTTTTTAATTTCAGATGATTCCTGTATCAAGTTCAATATTAAAAAACCAGATGCAGTAGAACGTCGAATATGCGAAATCTCCAGTGACGTTACCACCATTTCTGATCCTTCTTTCAGCAACTATGGCCTTATTCTAACTTCAGAAAGCACAACTACGACACCTACTACACATCCTACCATGACAGATGCAGCGACTTCATCTGTAATATCAGTTACAGCTACATCATCGCCATTGTTATCGACCACCACAAACACAACTATTGAAGCAACTACAACTACAAGAGCCTCACCAATATCTACATCATCAATCTTAACTAGCACAAGTCCAATTATGGCACCATCCTTATCTGCTACAACCCAATCAGCATCTACAACATCAGCATCAACTACCACAAATCCAGATGTGACAACAACAACTGCGTCACCAGCTTCCTCTTCCACAACTCTAGATGCAACAACAACCTCATTTAAAACATCAGCCTCCACTACCACAACCCCAGACACAACAACTACCTCATTTGAAACCTCTGTTTCCTCTACTACAACCACAGAAGTAGCAACAGAAAGAACATCAGCATCAGCCTCCAATGCCACAACCCCAGATGCAACAACAACCTCCTCTGAATTAACAACCTTAACCACCTCTACCCCAAATGCTACAAAAACTTCTGTTACGATTTCCCAGCCACTATTTGCAACATCAGCTTCATCTGTCAAGTCAACAACCACACAAACATTAACAACCACACACCAAGAAACAACTACGTTAACTTCAACTTCTACAACTTCATTTACAACAACACCAACAACATCAACAACCAGTCTACAGCCTATGACAACTTCACCCACTACTACCACAACCTCATCCACAACTATACTAACGACACCTAAACCTACAACCACATCAGCTTCAAGTACCACA
>JAXCGZ010018902.1:190000-202500 GCA_037179515.1 Halocaridina rubra
GAGATCTAGGAGTAAACATACTGGCAGATTTGCCTCCAGAAATACATATAAATGGCATAGTAAGGGCAGCATATGCATTCTTATCAAATGTAAGGGTAGCCTTCAGGCACATGGACAAGGAAATGTTCAGAAATATTTATGTAACCTATGTGAGGCCAAAACTCGAATATGCAGCCCCCTTTTGGAATCCGCACTTGAAAATGCACATAGCTAAGCTTGAAAAAGTTCAAAGACATGCCACGAAACTGGTGCCAGAAATACGCAATCTCAGTTATGATGAGAGGCTGAGGGAATTAGACTTACCATCACTCGAAGCTAGAAGAGTAAGGGGGGATATGGTGACAGTCTTTAAATTCCTTCATGGTTATGATAGAGTGGATAGGGATCGATATTTCGATATGGCTGGCTCTAGAACTAGAGGTCATAGTTTGAAGCTTGGTAAGAAAACTTCTTTGCAGGATGTAAGGAAATACTTTTTCAGTGTAAGAGTAGTTGATAATTGGAATTGGCTAAGCGAGGAGGTAGTTAATGCTATCTCAATCCATAGTTTTAAGGACAGGTACGATAAGTATCACTAAGTCTAAAATGGAACCGATCAGGAGACGGGAAGATACGAGCTTTGGGCTCTTTCCCGTAAACACAATTAGGTAATCACAATTAGGTAATCACACACACGCACACACATGCACACACTCACACACACATACACACACACAGCGCGCGCACACACAGTACACACATCGCAGTATCTCTTAAATTTTTCCTTGTGTTTTTGAGTGACTAAGTGCTTAGTGGAAAACTTTACCATAATTTCCCTAAATCTGAAATCCTGCAGAGTATTGTGAGTACAAAACTTATATTTGTTGTATGACGAGACTGTCCAAAATATTAAAGGAAAAAATTGAGAACATTTTCGTGAGGGGAGAGAGAAGCTGCTGTCCTGTTCTGCCTTGAAGGAAATTTAGAAGAGTTACCAGAGGTGAAGCCATCACATCACATTACCTAATTTTTTTGTGTAAACTGGGGAAAGCTCTTAAGCAGTTTACCTGATCCTGTGGTTCCATGTATTGTTAAAATCAGTATCCTTCCCATTTATATTGACTTGTTAGTTAGTTTGATACTCGAAATAATTGAATAATTAAATAACTACCAAATATACACCTGTCAACAGTATTGAGTTAAGTTGCCAAGTAGTACAGCTGTCTTATTTTCTTCATTTTTCCTTTTCTTTTAGCTTTCTCTTTTACTATTTTTTTATTTTGTATATATATTGAGTTAAATGTAAAGTCTAATCCTGTGATAACATATCTTGGTTAGTAAGTGAGTTTATCAGTTAGGAAGAATATATAGCAGAAACAGGTGGGTGCTTCCTCAGACACAAATTTGAATTTTCTTTCAGGTTTGACTTTTGTTTTTGTTGCATTTTTTTCTTTTTCTTTTTATCCTTAAATTACCATAGTCAAATTTTTAAGTTAAGATGTGTGTTACCAGAAAAGAGATAAATTGAGTCACTAAATAGCACTTATATGGATATATAAAAATTCTGTGTGAAGCTTAAATAAAAGTTTTTCTCTTTTTTTTCTCTTTCTCTTCTTCTTTCTATATTCTGTGAGAGGGAGAACATAAAAATGAGGCCATCTCTGTCCCAAACCTCTCCCACCCATGGGTTGGGAGGAGGGGTAGCCATTAGGAGACTAAAACAGAAAATCAAGAATTTAGAGGCAATGGTTATAAGCCTTTATGAAAAAATTCGGAATATGGATGGAGAAATGAAAGAGAATGAAACACTCAGAGAGCAAATAAGATCTTTGGAGGAAGCAAATAAAGCACAAGGGCAGGAGAGAAAGGAACTAGAAAAAAGAATGAAGAAGCTGGAAGGGAAAAAGAGTCAACTAGAAACTAGAATCTCTAAACAAGAAGATAAAAACAAACAGCTGAATGACAACCTAAAGGAATTAGATGTTAGTTCACTGCTCTCTTCTGAGAGAGACGAGATTGCTGCTTGGAATGTCCAGATTAAGGAACACATTGAACAGTTCAGAAAAGAGTTCCAGGAGCTGAATATGGAAAATGATGCCATGAAAACTCCCTTTGCTGATGCACAAAAGGGGAATGTGGCAGTAAAAGAGGCTGTAAAGGTGGTGGCACTGAAAAACATACAAACAGTTGACTATAAAGAGACAGTAATCGAAAAAATGAAAGACGTTGTGATGGAAAGGGCAAACCCACTCATCAGACAGGCACTTGATAAGGAGAAGACAGTGGTAATCTCAGGCATAAGCGAATCCCAGGAGCCAACATGGCAGGGGAGACTTGAAGAAAATAAAGCTAGGGTTGTAGACCTGATAAGAAAGCTTGGAGTAGTTTGTGGCCCTGAGGATATTGTAAACATACACCAACTAGGTATATATTCGAGGGAAGGAAAGCCGAGACCAACAAAAGTAACCTTTGAGAGAGGGGAAACATGTAGGGAAATATTGTTTAGAATAAAAAGCCTAAAAGACCTTCAAGAATTCAAAGAAGTGTTCATTAGATGATACAGAAAACAGGAAGAGATGGGAAATATCAAAAACTTGTTGCAAGAGGCAAGAAGGTTAAATGAGGAAAGAAATGAAGAAGAGAAGAAAAAATTTCATTTCAGAGTTCTCCCAGACAAAGGGGAGATAGAGAAGATAATGACAGAAGATCAGGGGATGGGGCCTCATTAAGATTGTTATACACAAATGCTGATGGATTAGCTGGTAAGGCAGTAGAATTAAAAGATAGGATTCACAACAGTAAGGCAGATATAGTAGCAATTACAGAGACTAAGTTGAGTGAGGACATAAACAGTGTCACAGTTTTTCCTAAGGGTTTCAGAATACTAAGGGTTGAAAGATCTGAGAGGACTGGTGGAGGGATAGCACTGCTCATAAGTGAAAGGATTCAAGTTGAAGAAATAAACTTGGCTATAGAAAGTGAGTTCAAGGAATTTCTTGTTGCTTGCATAAATACTGGATCAGAAAGCATTATAATAACTGTTGTATATAACCCACCAAGGAACCAGAATAGGCTTGAAGTTTATGAGGAAAGTCATATAGGTACTATTGAAGTCATAAACTCAGTTGTTAACATGGCACAGGAAAAAAAATGTAGGATTCTGATTATGGGAGATTTTAATCATAAAGAGATAGATTGGATAAATCTTGACCCACACAGTGGTGAGGACTCATTCGGAGCAAGATTCCTAGATTGCGTACAAGAGAATTTCCTACACCAACATGTAATGGAACCAACAAGGGCCAGGGGTGGGGATGAGCCATCACTACTTGATCTAGTATTCACAGATAATGTGTTGGATATTGAAAAAATTGAGTATGAACCACCAATTGGAAAGAGTGACCACTGTGTGTTGTTGATGGAGTATATCATTGAAGATATTCTGCCTGAGAGTAGAGGCACTGAGCACATGAGGAGGAACTATCCAAAAGGAGAGAACATCAAAATGAATGAGCTTTTTGCAGTTATTGACTGGAGAACCTTATTTTACAACAAATATGTACAAGAAATGTATGACATCTTTTGTGAGAAATATGGGAAGATAGTAGATTGCTGCATACCTATCACCAAAGTAGGTGTAATTCATGCCAGAGAGAAATGGTTAGATAATGGGTGTAAAAGAGCTAAGGAGTGGAGAGACAAATGCTGGAAAAGGTATAGGAGGAGAAAAAACATAAATGCCTGACAAACCTACAAAAGAGCAAGAAATGATTACCTAAGTTAAAGGAGAGAGGCAGAGAGAGACTATGAGAGGGACATCACCAGGAAGGCTAAAGAAAATCCCAAGCTTTTCCACAGCTTTATCAGAGGAAAACTGAAGGTAAAAGAACAGGTTTTAAGGCTAAAGAGAGCGGATGGAAGCATCACTGAGATGGATGAAGAGATCTGCAAAGAATTGAATAAGGAGTTTCAGTCAGTATTTACAGTAGATAATACCCCACCCCCTCAGATTGCAGAGATAGAAGCTCAAGGGCCGGTATTAGAGAACATCAACCTTACAGCCACAGAGGTAAGCAAAGCGCTGATGGATTTAGATGTTCATAAAGCTACAGGTCCTGATGACATATCTCCTCATGTACTTAAAAAATGAGCAAACTCAATATCAGTGGCACTAAGTATCATATTTAAAAAGTCACTGGAGTCAGGGGAGATTCCAAGATGCTGGAAACAAGCAAATGTGATACCTATCTTCAAAAAGGGAAGGAGGGATACGGCTCTGAACAATAGACCAGTTTCCTTGACCAGCATAGTTTGCAAAGTTATGGAGAAACTACTAAGGAAACATATCTCTCTTCACTTGGAATCCTTCGACTTATTGTCGGTGAGGCAACATGGCTTCAGAGAAGGTAGATCAACAGTAACAAACTTATTAGAATTTTATGATGAGGTAAGCCAAATCTTACAGGAAAGAGAGGGCTGGGCAGATTGCATATTCCTAGACTTCCAGAAAGCGTTTGACACTGTTCCACATGGGAGACTTATTAAGAAGCTGCAAGCAATGGCTAGAATAGGTGGAAATGTTTTGGAATGGATAAAAACTTACTTAGAAGGAAGGGAACAGAGGGTTAGAGTAAGACACTCAGTGTCTGAATGGAGAAAAGTTAGTAGTGGTGTTCCTCAGGGTTCAGTTTTAGGGCCACTTTTGTTCCTTGTATATGTAAATGACCTACCAGAGTCTGTAAATTCATTCGTGAATATGTTTGCAGATGATGCAAAGATTGTGAAGAAAGTAAAAAACGAGAACAATGGTAGAGAACTTCAGGAGGATCTAAATAATCTGCATGAGTGGTCAGAAAAGTGGCTAATGAAATTCAATACTTCAAAATGTAAGGTAATGAGAATGGGTACAAGTGCAAGAAGGCCCAAGCTTGACTACTCGGTGGCTGGAGTACAACTTCAAGAGACAGAAAATGAGAGAGATCTAGGAGTAAACATACTGGCAGATTTGTCTCCAGAAATACATATAAATGGCATAGTAAGGGCAGCATATGTATTCTTATCAAATGTAAGGGTAGCCTTCAGGCACATGGACAAGGAAATATTCAAAAATATTTTTGTAACCTATGTGAGGCCAAAACTCGAATATGCAGCCCCCTTTTGGAATCCACACTTGAAAAAGCACATAGCTAAGCTTGAAAAAGTTCAAAGACATGCCATGAAACTGGTGCCAGAAATACGCAATCTCAGTTATGATGAGAGGCTGAGGGAATTAGACTTACCATCACTCGAAGCTTGAAGATTGAGGGGAGATATGGTGACAGTCTTTAAATTCCTTCATGGTTATGATAGAGTGGATAGGGATCGATATTTTGATATGGCTGGCTCTAGAACTAGAGGTCATAGTTTGAAGCTTCGTAAGAAAACTTGTTTGCAGGATGTAAGGAAATACTTTTTCAGTGTAAGAGTAGTTGATAATTGGAATTGGTTAAGCGAGGAGGTAGTTAATGGTATCTCAATCCATAGTGTTAAGGACAGGTATGATAAGTATCACTAAGTATAAAATGGAACCGATGAGGAGACGGGAAGATACGAGCTTTGAGCTCTTTCCCGTAAACACAATTAGGTAATCACAATTAGATAATCACACACACACTCACACACACACACACACACACACACACACACACATATATATATATATATATATATATATATATATATATATATATATATATATATATATATATATACGTATATATATATATATATATATATATATATATATATATATATATATATATATATATATATATATATATATATATATATATATATATATATATATGTTTCATATATATATATATATATATATATATATATATATATATATATATATATATATATATATATATATATATATATATATATATATATATACATATATATATATATATATATATATATATATATATATATATATATATATATATATATATATATATATATATATATATATATATATATATATATACATATATATATATATATATATATATATATATATATATATATATATATATATATATATATATATATATATATATATATATATATATATGTATATATGTATATATATATATATATATATATATATATATATATATATATATATATATATATATATATATATATATATATATATATATATATATATATGTATATATGAGTGTGACTCTGGAACAGGCAAAAACTACCCCCATCAATAAAGGCCCTGGCACGATAATACACGAAGACAAAGGAAAAGAAAAAGGTTAAGGACAAGGCAGAGGATGAGTTAATGTTGCACAAAGGAAAACTACAGACAGAAAAAACAGTCAAAGCACAGAGGACCTAGAGATATGAAAGATTAGGCCCTGAGATGACGAAAGACCAGCTTTTAGAAGGAAGATAGGTATAAGAATTAGGAAAGACAGAAGGAGGAAGAGAGTTCTAGAATCTGGAGGTAGACGGTGGAAGCAGTCGCTGCACCGACTAATCCGCGAGCTACAAATCTCTACACAGTACCTGTGAGATGAGGCCACTTGCCGAGTGTTATGTGGCCTCAGCAGTGGGGGAGGGGTGCAACTCGCCAACTCATCAGAGCAGCGATGGAAGTAGTAGCGAACAAAGAAACAACAAACAAACATTTATTTCCATTTTTGTACAATGGCTATTCTTATACAATTTAAGAGTAACTTATAAGTAAACATGTAACTGAACTAAAAAGTAAGAGGGTAATACGTACAGTTAAATTAAATATGGCTTTCCTAGAAAATAATAATACAGTAATAAAAATTTTAAAAATTATTTTGATAATAAAGTAGTAATAATAGCACTCGATACAGGATCGTTATTATTAGTTTCGAAGACAATAGGATTATCAGGAGGAGAAGAAGATTAAGAGATAGTCAGAAACTGTGTCTTGGAGGCATTGAATTTAACTAAATTTTGAGTGCCCCCTCAGATACCCTCTGCAAATTGGAGCTGAGAGTAGAAGAAAGAGTGGTACAAGACTGATTACGAGTAGCAGATGAAGGCAGAGGAAAAGTGAAGGATAGAATCATCAGCAAAAGCATGAAGAAGAGAGGAGGATGGGGATTGTAGAAGATCATTGATGAAGAGAAGGAACAGAGTAGATGAAAGAACAGAGCCCTGTGGAACACCATTGGTAACAGAGAAAGGGCTAGATATTGCACCATCAACAACTACAGATATAAAACGGTCAGAAAGAAAACTGGAAATCAGAGAACTGAAAGAAGGGGTAAGCCATAGGCAGGGAGTTTGGCCAACAGAACCTTATGCCAGACTCTGTCAGAAGCCTTAGAGATATCGAGGGCGATGACTAAGGATTCCCCATAGTTCTTCAGAGAAGATGACCATACATGATTAAGATAGGACAGGAGGTCACAAGTGGATCTTGCCTTCGGAATCCGTACTGGTGAGCTGAGATAAGTGAGTTAGATTCAAGGCGTTTCAAGAAGTGAGCATTGAGCAAAGTTTCGAAAACTTTAGCAATAGAGGAGGCTAGGGCAATAGGTCAATAGTTTGAAGGAATAGAGCAGTCAGCCTTCTTAGGAACGGGTTGAACTAGAGCATGCATCCAAGATGAAGGATAGATACTGGTTGCCAGAATGAGGCGAAAAAGACAGCAAAGCATGGGAGCCAGTTCATCTGCAAACTCCTTAAGGAACCTTGAATGGATACCATTGGGACCAGAAGCCTTATTCATCTATAGCGAGTGAAGAAGCTTATGAACTTTGTGTGACGAAAGGATAAGGGAGGGCATAGGGTGAGAGAGGGGTAAAGATTGAGAGACATGTGCGTTGGAATCCTTTATAGAAGAGTTGGCAGAAAAATGAGAGCAAAGAGAGTGGCTTTGTCAGTGGAAGAGCAAGCTATAGAACCATCAGAACGAATGAGAGGGTGAAAGCTTGAGTTAAAGGAGTTTTTGGAGTGGTTTTTGGCTAAGGACCATTTTTTGGAGTGGTTTTTGGCTAAGGACCGGAACTATTTGTCAGTGGGAGAGGAGTAAAGGTCATCAACTTTCCTATTTATAAAGGAATCCCTAGACCTTCGACTCTGAGAAGTACAGCACTGCCTAGCTACAATAAAAGCAGAGCGAGTTGAATGGGAAGGAGAGGCTTGGTAAGATCTGTGTGCCCGATTACTGGCCTGGATAGCCTTGGAGCAGACACAGTCAAACCAAGGTTTAGGGGGAGAGAAAGTTTTTGTACAAGAAGGGATGTATGCTCCCATTCCCGAGGTCATGATCTCGGCAACTTTTAGGGCTAATTGATCGGGGTCGCGGGACCGAAAGCAGTAGTCATCCCATGGGATGTCAAAGAGGAGCTTACACAAATTTTCATGTAGGGCATGCTCAAAGTGACAAAGGCAGGACTGAGTAGGAGGGATTGGTAGAGGGGGCGAAAAAATAGAAGAGATTGAACGTGAGTATCTGGAAACTTGATTCAGATTACTTTACAATTAATTCAGTTAACAACTACCATCATGAATCAACATAAGAGATGCCTTGGGTTTTCCATCATTCATTTTGTAAATCCTTACCACCATGGTTGATAAATGCCGTTTATGTTCTCCCTATTATTCATATGCATAATCCCTGAAGAAGATCAATTGGTGCATTTTGCACCTTGCAAGGTCTAGGCTCACGTTTGAGCCCTAGCTTCAAGACTGCTATACTGAGAGACAGTTTATCAATTACCGTATGAGAATTATAACCAATGGGCTGAATTCTGCACAAAGGCATTTTGCATATTTATATGGAAAACTGTCAGCCTACAAAGAGGTTCTTTGAGGTATTGCTGAGGCATAAACACGCTTTTTAGACAGCAATGAATCTGGCAGATATTATCTTTCACAGACTGTCCTCCCCACATTGAGCTGCAATAATATATGTATCCACATGATCAAGACTCTTCTCTAACCAGTTTTAAAAGTTCACGCAGTAAAGTAGGTTATTGTATATGATCCTAACTCACTATCTAGAAGTGACTGCCAGTTATAGTTAACATGTAATTTAGAGCTACTGAAAGAATTGCTTTAAAATGTGTGCTTCGATCTGGATTCAAAATGGTTAAAGCTAAGTCTAGGTTCATGCACCTACATGCAGATATACACTGACACAAAATGAACTTTTTGCACCTATTTACCGAAGAAATTATGGTAAGAAATGCACTGTTTACAAATAATAGGCAATTGTACAGTACTAACGTAATTAAGGCCAATTAAATTACTTTATTTACATATTGATATGCATGTGTGCTTGTGATGAGAAAGTTCTAGAAAAAGACACTGATCATCTTGACATTTTTATTCACTTTTGCAACAGTGAATCAATTCTACTGTAGTACTGGTTTTTGCACCAATAAGATTTATTTTCTATCAGGACACCTTAAGCCCATCAGATGAAAGCATAATGCTAATTCTACCTTGGATACAGCAAAAAGTATACCATGACCATACACATCTTCGAATCAGACTCACACAAAATAAAGTTCATAAATAGGTACAGTGTGTACCGAGGATATTCATTACTATTAGATAGAAAATATATACACAGAAATAAACTATCTTTATTACGTCAATATCAGCTCATACTCAAAAGTACTAATCCATGTTCAGCATAAATTAGTGAATCCAGAAGAATGAACAAGGAAAGATGAATGATTCTGTGAATAAATGCACACTTAACCATAAGCCTTTCATCCTTGAGCAACGACATTTGCAACGAATCCCGAGTCCTTAGACACGGTGTATTCTACTGTCTGGATTTTGCCGTCAGGAAGGAGAACCTGAAGAAGTAGAAGATAGCTGTGAATGCATTGTTAACATGTAATTTAGAGCTACTGATATAATATATCGGTGGGTGAAAAAAAAAGAAAAAACAAACAAATATGTGTGATTACCTAATTGTGATTACCTAATTGTGTTTACGGGAAAGAGCCCAAAGCTCGTATCTTCCCGTCTCCTGATCGGTTCCATTTTATACTTAGTGATACTTATCATACCTGTCCTTAAAACTATGGATTGAGATAGCATTAACTACCTCCTCGCTTAGCCAATTCCAATTATCAACTACTCTTACACTGAAAAAGTATTTCCTTACATCCTGCAAACAAGTTTTCTTACGAAGCTTCAAACTATGACCTCTAGTTCTAGAGCCAGCCATATCAAAAAATCGATCCCTATCCACTCTATCATAACCATGAAGGAATTTAAAGACTGTCACCATATCCCCCCTCACTCTTCTAGCTTCGAGTGATGGTAAGTCTAATTCCCTCAGCCTCTCATCATAACTGAGATTGCGTATTTCTGGCACCAGTTTCGTGGCTGTGTGTGTGTGTGTGTGATTACCTAATTGTGATGACCTAATTGTGTTTACGGGAAAGAGCCCAAAGCTCGTATCTTCCCGTCTCCTGATCGGTTCCATTTTATACTTAGTGATACTTATCATACCTGTCCTTAAAACTATGGATTGAGATAGCATTAACTACCTCCTCGCTTAGCGAATTCCAATTATCAACTACTCTTACACTGAAAAAGTATTTCTTTACATTCTGCAAAGATGTGTGTGTGTGTGTGTATGTGTGTATGGTAATTAAAAGTCCTCTAAAGAAATAAATTTCAATGGATAACTGTTTTCTTAAATTATAAAGAGGAAGTCATATAGAGGAACCAATGCTTTTTTTTTTTTATATTTCCTAACTAAACATCTTTAGGTGAGCCACGTGGAACAAAATATGCTGTGTATGATTACATGTGAACGCGTTACTTAAGTGTAATACAGTGCACTAAGAAATAATGGAATAAGTGTTGTGTATGATATGAAATGATTATAAGAAATATTACTTTTACTTGTAATAATAATAATAATAATAATAATAATAATAATAATAATAATAATAATAATAATAATAATAATAATAATAATAATAATAATAATAATAATTATTATTATTATTATTATTATTATTATTATTATTATTATTATTATTATTATTATTTTATTATTATTATTATTATCATTATTATACTATTATTATTATTATTATTATTATTATTATTATTATTATTATTATTATTATTATTATTATTATTATTATTATTATTATTATTATTATTATTATTATAGGTAGGCAAAATAGTAGTAGTAGTGGTAGTAATAGTGAAAAGAGAAGGAGAAAAAGTAGGAATGTGTAAGTAGATATAACAAGAGTAGGCGGAGGGGGAAGAGGAGTAGGAGGTGGAGGAGGAGGAGGAGAAGGAAAATGTATGGCATCAGTAGTGATAGGAAGAGAAGTAGAGAGTGGAGGAGAAAGAATAAGAAGGAGAATGCGTAGCAGCAGTAGTACTAAGAAGACAAAGGGAAGAAGGAAGGAAAAAGAAGGCTGTAAAGCATTCCCAGTAATAGCAAGAGACAGAGAAGGAGGAGGAGGAGGAGGAGGAGAGGGAGGAAGAGGAGGAAGAGGAATGCGCATACCTGATAAGATCCTTTGGTATCGTATCCGTTTCTAGATTCTCCATGATTGTAATCATTGCGGGAATAATCATCTTTTACGGCGTACTTAAAGTCATACTGAGCTGGGGTCTTTCCGGTGGGCAAATGAGTATATAAATGAATAAAGAAATGATAAACAACACATATAGATATACATTTTAACATTAAAATTAATGAACCAGAAATCATGTCATTAAAAGAAATCGGAAATTGGAAATTATGTGCAATTACATCATCATTTCTGTACTAGATGAATAAATAGATTCATTACTTATATATATATATATATATATATATATATATATATATATATATATATATATATATATATATATATATATATATATATATATATATATATATATATATATATATATATATATATATATAATCCAATTTTAAGACGCCAAGACTGGAGTCCACTTATGTTTAAAGGATTGTGGTTTGTTCTAAGCTCGAGAAATGCACTGTAAACAGCTTGGAATGAATGCTCATTTGTAATATATGTATTCTAACTTTAAATCTCAATACATCTCAGTCAACCAGTAGAAGCAACAGCGTCCTAAGTAATTTTTTTTTTACAGTGAAATGCAGAAGCTTCACGTAGGGAAATATCTATATAATCTTATTTCCCTCCTTATTCTAGGATTTCTGTTATATTTCTTTTTCATATATATCATTTATCATGATGATATCAAGTATGAGCCTCATTATTTTCATATATATCAGATACTTACGTCGGGATAACTTTGTGGTGGCGGTCCATAGGGATCGCTGGGCCTGGCAGAGACAGCCGCCAAGAGGACCGCAACGACGAATGCAATCTACAAAGAAGAAGAAAAATTACTCAAAACGACCACCACGACTAGACGATGCGATACGAGAATGTGATAGGATGGGGAGGGGGGGGGGGAATTAGTGAAGGCGTCTAGTGAATTCACTTTAGCCCTATGCAGGGTGTGGC
>JAXCGZ010018902.1:210000-213043 GCA_037179515.1 Halocaridina rubra
AAGTTTAGATATTAGCAAAGAGAATCTGGCAACACTGGCTAAAGACTGCCAGATGCAAAACAAAATTAAAGTTGAAATAATAACAACTCGCTAATCTCGATAGTCTCCAAGCGATTTACCTAATCTCTCTCTCTCTCTCTCTCTCTCTCTCTCTCTCTCTCTCTCTCCTCTCTCTCTCTCCTAAAGCCGAAATATCAAAAAGGATTCCAAAGAACAAAGTCGATGCCAAGATAAAACTCAATAACAAAGGCTGCTGCAATGTCAAAGCTGAGGAACAAATCTCAACAACATTGTATCAACAACAACAACAACATAAACAACAACAACAACAACAACAACAACAACAACAACAAAAACAATGGAATATGTAATACCAACAATAATATTAACAACAACAAGAAGAGTGGCGACAGTATCTATAACAGCATTAATAAAGGGAGTTGCATATCACCATTATGCCTTTAAGAAGGTTTCTCATTTATTTCGACTTCAATTCCCTGATGGGGTGAATAGAATGGAATTCATTTAAATTAAATGTGTGGGATTAGATCGGAGTTCGGGATGGAGGCGAGAGAGAGAGAGAGAGAGAGAGAGAGAGAGAGAGAGAGAGAGAGAGAGAGAGAGAGAGAGAGAGAGAGAGAGAGAGAGAGAGGAGAGAGAGAGAGAGAGAACTAGTTTACCCTAAAGGTGTCCTCTTCTTCACTAGTAGCCTCAAAGGTAGACCTTGCACCAAGGTTTAAGGGGAGTTTACACGGTCAAACGGTTCGTCGAGCGCGGTTCGACAGACAAGTGCATGAAGTGATGTTCGAACGTATGAACGGGGTATTTGGTTGTCGAACACGTTCGACAAACGTGTTCGATAACCAAATACCCCGTTCACACGTTCGAACATCACTTCACACACTTGTCTATCGAACCACGTTCGACGAACCGTTTGACCGTGTAAACCCCCCTTTAGGTTTGCCCGGTAATGGCAATGAGAATGATTTTTCAATAACTCAATAATTTTACCATATTTTTGTGTTCATTATGATAACGAGCTGCGATATTGCTGTTGTCATTGCTTCACTTCGTGATGATTTACTTCTGTTAATATATTAATTTTATTTAATTAATATATTCAGGAGACCGCCGTAGCGTAGTGGTGACAATATTCGACTCTGGAGGTGACAGCCCGCGATCGAACACAAATAAAACAAGTAAAATAAAAATATTATTTATATTCAGAATAGAACTGTAAGACAGTCAATATCATCATTACTGAAGCCATTAAAGTTTAACACATGCTCCCCTCTGACTCCATATATCCAAATATATTCTCACTATTTGAGCTAACACAGGCAATCACCTGAGCAATGTTGCTATCCCTTCCTTAACCCCACGATGTTCTCCAAACTAACTTAGAAAGTAGAGTTTAGGGCCTGGTGAATGTAAGCTATGCTCTGATGCCCTTATCTATCTATCTATCTATCTATCTATCTATATTTCTATCTATCTATTTATCTATTTATCTATCTATCTATCTAAGTGTCTAGCAAATAACTCATGTACAAAGGAACTGTCGCAACACATATGTTAGGTATTATTAAACACAGAAGCCTAAGAAATGTTTCAAATAAGTCACGAAAAGATATTTTTGTCATTTTAACTGATTTCTAGGCAGTACCTGTTCCACCCACTGAACACTGCTGACTATTAAACAAAGGGAGGCAAGAGGATTATACTAAAAGCTTTTGTTTTCGAAGTAAGGCCTTTTGTTTTTGGCAGGTCAGTGCATAAAACATATAAAAAGAGTATGGTTTGGAAGCATATCAAAAGCTGATTTTGAAGACAGGTATTTCTGGCAGTTCAATGCGTATAAGCAAAAAATACAAGGTTTGAGATTTAGATGAGATAATATATAAAACAATGGAAGTTTCGTAAAAGCTTCTGCCTTCGGCTTTTATTACACTGAAGTTAATAAATTGGTCCTTCAATCTAAATATAAATAGACACAACTGAAAAAAATTAATGAATATAAACATAAGCTTCGAAGATATAAATGCATGTAAACTAGGCCAAATCAGGAATCCTGTACACAGTGTTTCATTTTCGTCTCATATCATATTGATATTCCACCCCAAGGTGGAAGAGATGGTGGTGGGCCGCTAAGAAAGTATATCTGTAAATGTTAATGTGAATTTTTCCTAAAATGTTCAGTCTCCTAATTCTTAGGTGGTGACAGAGAAAAGAAAAAGTTGACAGGACAGAGTGGTGTGAAAAGGTTGAGAGAGCGCGCCAAACACACCCCTCAAGGAACACTAAAACGAAAATTTCGGTTTAAAGTCTCTCTTGCATTATTTTCTTTCCCAAAACTGCATCTGTCTTTGATCGAAATGGGTTGTGGCTTTTGTAAGGGAGAGACTTTCCATTGAAAATGAAAATTGGGTATAATTGGTCAAATATCTAACTACTGTATACAGACCTTGTACTTTAAATAGAAAAAACTATCCATATAGCAATGTAAAGGCAAAGAAACATGGTATGCCCACAGCATATATACTCCATTTTAAACATAAAAAGATAAATTTTTCTTCCGTGTAATTATTACATTTAATTTTGTTCTATTATACGTTAGATATTCTTTTATTTTTTTCTTCCATCTAATCTTTACATTACATTTAGTGATATTAATTTCTTTCAAGATATCCACATAAGTCTTTGAAGTAGCGGGGGGGGGGGGGACAGAAGTAAGTTGAAAAACAAATTTTTTGAGGGGATGAATATAGCACATTTCTTGACACAAAACCAGAGATTGCATTAAAATTTATAATCACATTTTAAAATACAACTATATTCAGCTTCTGTCCGATCTTAAAGAACAAGAGAGAAAGAAATTTGTTTTCAGTGAATGTGAGTAAATAATTATATTATATATAAATACACAAATAAATAACAAAAAAACTGGTCGGATTTCAAAATCCTTGAAAGATATTGGAAATAACACACACACAAGCAGAGAGAGAGAGAGAGAGAGAGAGAGAGAGAGAGAGAGAGAGAGAGA
>JAXCGZ010018903.1:0-55000 GCA_037179515.1 Halocaridina rubra
ACGTGTATACATGATAGAACTTAATAAGTATACATGCTAAGTCTAAAAGTATACATTCATGCACTTACGTTACAATAAACGAAACTATATGCAAAATAACACTTACATAATGTACGTAGAAATAAACTGTCTTGAAATATATTCAAGACATATATATATATATATATATATATATATATATATATATATATATATATATATATAAAAGGAGACAAGATACCACCCTAGGAACTAGGAAATCATGCATATAGTAAGTGTTCAAAAGAGACTGGGAAATAGGTAGCAATGGGTTTGACATTCCCCCTTCTTAATATGTAATCTTGCTATAAAGCAATCAAGGATAAAACTGTTTTGTTATAGAAGTAGCTGCCCTAATGTCTGTTACAAGTAATGTTATAATTATTCATTGGATACTGTCGTGAAAGTGATCATGTAAACTAAGTACTGTTCAGTGTTAGCCAAACATATTTTCTAGAGTTCCTAGAAATAATATAATTACAAGGGTGGCAGGTTGGTAGCGTGCACGACTTTGATTGATTAGGTCATCGATTCAAAACCTGCCATGGTCTGAAGTTAGAAAGGGCATTCACTCAAGGTACCAGTCACACTGCCAAAACCAAAGTCCTTCTAAAAAAGGCACTGTCCTAGTCCTTAACAGAAAAGGGACAAAACCGGATCATTATAAATAATTAGAAGGGGCCCATGGTAGCTCAGTGGTCAAGAGCGCATGACCTGGGAAATGATGTGCCGGACTTACATAGATTAGAACCCGCCATGGGACATTAGGAAGGGCCTTTAACCTCCAACCCACCTGTGTGCACCCACATTCAAATGTGGACTTATTTAGAAAATTTTAATGGCAAAATAAGAATAACCAGAAACTTGGTATTAATACAAAATTTTCATCTAATAGACTACAAGTGTGACAAGAAACATATATTAAATACGTAACCATCTACATATCCGATTTGCATAACAAATTTATATATAAGAATTCAATTTCACTAAATATTATGAAGGATTCAGTTACATGAGAAAACATCTTAATATTTAGTTCTTTGATGCATAAAAGTTAATATTACACTGACTTAGCAATCAAAATGGTATGGTACTAATAACATAACAAAGCAATGAAAATCCATATACAGTAACCCCTCGTTTATCGCGGGGGTTCGGTTCCGGGACCGGCCACGATAGGTGAATATCCGCAAAATAGGAACACCTTTAAAAAAAAAAAAAATCACATGATTATGACACCAGGACGGGCCAATAAATGATAAAATAAAACAGCCTTTATCAGGCTGTAAAGAGAAACAGAGATTGAGAGTGTAATGACCTGTCAGATGTGAAGGGATTATAAAAGATGTGTAATGAATATCCAATTCTCTGCTGGGTTTTAATATACCTCTGAATTACTTTCATGATGTCTATTCAAAAATTCTCCTTAGATATTATTATTATTATTATTATTATTATTATTATTATTATTATTATTATATTATTATTATTATTATTGGCAACAATAATTTTCCTTTGATGATGCTTGTGGAGATTATTATTATTATTATTATTATTATTATTATTATTATTATTATTATTATTATTATTATTATTACGAATTTGTAATTAAACCATTATGTTTACAATAAATAATGTAGTATTGGTTGAATGAACAAGAGTTAATTAAAGATGTTTCTCTCTTTCTCTCTCTCTCTCTCCAACATTCTATTCTACCCAACCCTCCACACTCTCTTTCTACCAGCCAACTAGGGAGGGGCACTACACAGTTATTAAAGTAAATAAACCAACTGATGTACAAACAATGATGAGCCCTTAATAATAATAATAATAATAATAATAATAATAATAATAATAATAATAATAATAATAATAATAATAATAATAATGATAATTATCTCCACAATCATCATCAAAGGAAAATTATTGTCTCCAATAATAATAATAATAATAATAATAATAATAAAACCTAAGGAGAATTATTGGAATAGAAATCATGAAAGTAATGCAGAGGTATATTAAAACCCAGCAGAGAACTGGATATTCATTACACATCTTTTATAATCCCTTCACATCTAACAAGTCATTACACTCTCCATCTCTGTTTCTCTTTACAACGTGATAAAGGCTGTTTTATTTTAAAATTTTTTGGTGTCACAAGATCGATCTATATATATATATATATATATATATATATATATATATATATATATATATATATATATATATATATATATATATATATATATATATATATATATATATATATATATATATATATATATATATATATATATATATATATATATATATATATATATATATATATATATATATATATATATATATATATATATATATATATATATATATATATATATATATATATATATATATATATATATATATATATATATATATATATATATATATATATATATATATATATTTTATTTATTTTTTAAAATCCGCAATGCACTGAATTCGCACAAGGTGAACCGCGAAATAGCAAAGGATTACTGTATATATATATATATATATATATATATATATATATATATATATATATATATATATATATATATATATATATATATATATATATATATATATATATATATATATATATATATATATATATATATATATATATATATATATATATATATATATATATATATATATATATATATATATATATATATATATATATATATATATATATATATATATATATATATATATATATATATATATATATATATATATATATAATGCCAAAAAAGTAAACAAACTTCACTGCATTTAAAATAACCAAATTATTGCTATACATCAATCTCATAATTGACTTGCATGTTATATAAATCATAATGTATAGTCGATGACGTGAACATCTCGAAATTTAATTGGATGGTATGCATAAACCTTGCAAAGAATTGTTTTGAAAAGAATATCTTATGTTACAGAATAAAGAGCAAATACAAACATTTCCACTCTGTGAGCAATTATATTATTGGCGACACTATTAACTAAGAGACAGAAAGAAGTTTTGTAATCTTGAAAGTTCTAAAAGAATTCCATTTCAAATCATTTCACAAATGAGTATCACTCTGAACTTAATAGAGGGACTATCTTTTGTGCGTCAATCCTTATAAGTGCATGAAGTTATACTTGCAGTCACAGTCTTACCAATTAGTTATAACACTCAAATATCATATATTCAGTATATCATATGGCAAAGATTATCTAAATCTAACACAATATGTAGTACAACACATTTCATTCTACACAAACGGTTTTGATATTAATCAGGCATGTCAGTAAAGAAGAATTTTATGTACAGTAAGCCATGAACATTCAGTTGTCTGTGAGCTGTAACTATTTTGGGTTTCATTGCAAAACTAAACAGTTTATTAAAAGTTTTATCACAGTGCAAAGACATGTAACATTTTTGCTACTAAAAAAGCTGGCAGTTTTGATACATCACATAGAGATGATTTTAAAATAATTTGTGAAGTGAGTTCAACTACGCAGCAATATTACATAAAAGATTTGACAACAAGGCTAACTACACAACAAACCAAAATCTATCAAGTATAAATTTCCAGACAATATAGTATATACTGTATACAGTATTTTCAGTCTCGGAGGACAGTATTGTCTTAAAAAAAGTATATAAATCTTTGAAAATAAAAAGTTATCTACAAAGGAGTTAAATCTCGTGTACATGGCTCTTCTACCATCCTGCATCAGAAGATTCTCTTTCATAGATGGTTTTTCCAAACTCGTTATTTATTTATCACTTTAAATACAACAGGCTAAGATTTACACACCATATGAACATTAGAACATAAGACTTACTCTGAATATTGATATACTGTAACATATTGCAGAATTTGTTACAAAAGAATATTTGAAAACAAGATCTACTCTGAATATTGATATACTTATTGCAGACTTGTTATAAAAGAATATCTGAACACAAGATCTACTCCGAATACTGATATATTTATTGCAGACTTTGATATAAAAGAAAATTTTAATACAGTACAAGATTTACTTTAAATATTGATATACTTATTGCAGAATTTATTATAAAAGAACATTTAAACACACAATCTATACTGAATATACTTAATGCAGACTTTGATATAAAAGAATATACGAACACAAGATTTACTCTGATTATTGATATATTTATTGCAGAATTCGTTATACAGTTGCACGAGTGGCAGTTAACAACTGTACTACAAGAAGTCCAAGAGTAGTCGCCGTGGCTCAGTCGGTAGCGTCTCCGACTCTGAGGCGTCAGGTCGAGGGTTCGCGCCCCGTCACGGTCTGAGGTTAGCAAAGGCATGCACTCAGCGTAAGGATTACATCTGCTAAAACAAGTCCTTCGCAAGAAGGCAACCGTCCTAGCCCTTGGTTGATAAGGGAGTCCGTGACGTAAAACCGGAACCACTACAAGAAGTCCAAGAGATAACTGAGGGATTGCAAACACACACCTCACTATACAGTATTAGCAAATATGTCTTCATAAATGGATCAACATTGAGGAAGTATGTGGCACAGCATATACGAAGCTTTAGAGCTTAGAGGGAGGGATAATATAATCATATATTTACACTAGAAATATCACTCAGATTCCTTAAATTTACAAAACATTTATCACATCTCTTGCACCTTATCACTACTGTATTTATATTCATATCACTCCTACTATAGCACAGCCTCAGAACACTCACTAACGAATTTCTTTGGTTCAGTAACCCTTCACTGGTAAAACTGAAAAGCGTTAGAATTAAACATTATTATTCCAAGGGAATGCCTCTTATTAAAAAAATAGATAAACAGCTTCTTTAGTCAAGGGATAAAATGGATTATTTATCACCAATAACATTTACCTAATTATAATATCACATTAAAAATCACAAAAAAATTTTCTTTGGCCATATTTCAAATCACATTTTGTGAGATTTCCACATCTATATTTTGGCTTTGGACATTTATACCACAAGTAAATTTGATTTTTTTAACGTTATATTACCGCTTAAATGACAGTTATATTAACTGATCTATCACTGTTTCCATATACTGTAACTGCACATTAAACCAATACATCTCTTTCTAGCTAGGCTTTACTTGCTCTCATATTCAACAAGTCAGTATAATCATATAAAGCTAGGAAAAATAACCCCCGAAGACCTAGAGCAAGATAAACGCAGATGCCGGGGTGTAGCTGCTTATATGTTGGGGTATTTTACCAGATCTAACATTCATGATTTTATTTATTATCAGGATGAAATGGATTTTGTAAAAAAGAATAACCCCAGGGGTCTTTAAGTTATTCTTACTTACAAGGCAAGATATCCTTGCCTGCCTATACCCTGTGGATGACCCATGCAGGGTGGTAGAGGGGATATAAGGCGACCCTTATCCCCAAGGAGCTAAGAGGAGTAATTGAAGCCACTGTATATAGACAAGGAAAGTCACCTAACCTATACAACCCTGACCTAATAATTTACAGGGTTATTCATATTCCAGGGGTTATTCATCCTTAAAAGATCCAACAGGATTTACTTTCAGTAAGTTGTTATCTATTTTGACTAAATGAATGCTCAGTTATATGCTCTTAAACAAGTAGCATTAAAATGCTGATAACTCTATGGTAATGCCCAGATTTTGATTTTAAAGCAATGATACTAATGAATATTTATAGATACAAATACAAAATCAATTGATCAACTTGCCCATTTATTACTTCAAATGTAAAATATATGTTTTGTTTACTGATCTACTCTATTTCACCTTTTTTCACGACTTATCATGAAAATGACTTTATATCGGAGATATAAAATCATATATAAAATTTTCAATAGACTGTTAAGTAAAAGAAAAAAAAATTTTCTCTCCAACAAACATACAACATATAGGAGATAGGAAAGTCGATCTGCTAAAAGGATTTGAGTTTTAGTATACAGTTCAGTATTTCTAATAAAAGGACGGCATTACACAGTCAATGAGAAAATAAAAGATGACGTTATAAGTTTCGTGATGTCTAACAGTACAGTACTTATCAATATACTAGAACTACATAGACGGAAATCTGTATTATGACAAAACACTATTCACAACTTTCAGTAAGCAAGGAGCTAATAATTAGTTATATGCCAAGTGGAAAATAAAAGTATCATCTTTTTTTCCTACTACTAAATGACTTACAGTTGAGAACAGACAAAAACTTTTTTCCGAAATATTAATACTTATCTAGATCAAGAACAAATCATTGATAGATTTTATTCGTGCAACTTTTAATGGTTAATAAATTCAGTTGACAGTTTCTGAGCAGGTGAATGTGTCTGACACCCTATCATCGCTTAGTATTTGGGCATGACGAAGCAGCTATTACCGGCATCTGCAATCACTTATGATAGTTAGCAATGTGGGTCTCAAGTGAATATGTATTTTTGAGTACTCTGGAACAGTAGGGACACTGTGCTCTATCCATCTGCGTATGTTGTGTGCGAATATGCCGCTTCAGATGATTGTAGGTGATTCGTTTGTGACAGATGGGGCACTGGCGGTAGCTGAGCCCGCCTTCCGTGGACGGTCTGTGCTGCTGCTGTTGCTCTATGGAGGTGGATGGTGGAGGTGTGGTGGGGGTGCGGAGGGAGGTCAAGAGGGAGGGAAGGAGGAGACTACCTCCAAGAGCCCCTCCTTCGGCAGTGGAGGCCGAGGCTGCTGGCTGTGCTTGGCTCGGTGAGAGGTTCCACCACGAAGCTGCCACGTTGCCCCTGCCACCACCCCCTGCAACACACATACATATAGACCGTTACCGCCTTTTTACGAACCACATCTAAAAAGTGCCAATTCTTTTCACACATATAACCTCCACCATCACCCAATACAATTAATGTTCTCAACACCATCCCAATATGCACACTGCATAGTTAGTAAGTAAAATTTTTTCAAGTCATTAGGTTAGTTAGTTAGGTTGATTAGTTTTTGGCTGAATAAGGTATGTAGTGTATTTTAAGTTAGGTTGTCTAGTTTGGTTAGAGTGGTTAGGGTAGGTTGGGTTTTTAATCATTGGTTATGTTAGGTTGAATAATTTATCTTAGGTTGGCTAATTTAGTTCAGCTTTGGATATGTTGCTTAAAGTAGGATAGATTGGTTAGATTAGGTTAGGCTGGTTGAATAAGGTTGATTTATAGATATTGTAGTGTTCGAAAGCAAACATTAATTTTCATATTAGGAAGTAAAGAGATCAGTACACCTGAAAATTCATGTTACAGGAGTTACTTATGGTCAGATTTGAAAAGTACACCAGTAATGTGTGGGGTCAAAAGTGGAAAAGTATTCTAGCCTCTTCCTAAGGGATAGGGCTAGAATACTTCCTCCGTGTTTCCCTGCGTGTCGTAAGTGTCGACTAAATGGGGTGGAGCGAGGGGACTGGGAATCCTCTCCTCTGTATTTTCTCTTCCCAAAGAGTCAGAGTATTTTGTCTTGACTCAGCCACTCCCCTTATAAGGGGAAAAATGGCTCATGTATACAGAATTCAATAGTACAACTAACTTTCTTAACTTGAAATTTCAATAAAATAAAAAGTTTGACATAATTTTATAAGAAAAATAAACTAGTATGCAAAACAACTACTTACAGTAATCAAGAGCGAATTAATTACAAATGAAACTGCAAGTACTCAAAGGCAGGGATATGAAGAGATATAGAAGGCCCCGACTATTTCAAACAATTCATCAGCCTTGCATTTGCATTAAATAAATTTCATATGTAAAAATAATCCCAAGCATACACCATTTTTCTGCATTTTAATTTGTTTTTATTCAGTAAAAAAGTGACTGGTAGCTAAAAGCAACTGAAAGCTTACACATTTTTGCATCTATCGAAAAGTGTGATAATAGCAGGCTAAAGAAAACTTATTTATGAGTTGAGTTTCCACTACCAAAGAATAAGTTTGTAAAACATGCCACAGAAAATATAAATTTTTGTTTGTTATTACTCAGCACAAAATAAAGTAAGCTGAAGGATTTACAAAATATATAGAGCAATATCAAACGACACCTTGATTACCCTCTGACATCAACATGCTTCATTTTGATTCAGCAGCCGATATTCTTTTCAAGAATTTAACTTCATGTGAGGTAGAACTTATTCTATCCACTTTCAATACAAGCAGGAAATAATAAACACGAGTAAATAAAGTCCTGTTTATTTTTTTCAAAACTAATTTTTGGAAAAATCCAATACAGCCCTTTTACAAAAGGGGTTAGTGAATACACATGTAATCTGCATTTTTTAAGCCAAAGACATACATACAAATTCTTGGTAGCCCTTGTGTATGGTATTTACAAAATAACTTTACTTTTTTTTTTTTTCTTATCAAGACCCCAGATCCCACTGATACCAGCGGGGTGGCCACATCAGAACAAAAAAGGCATAAAGGTGGCCACATCTGAACAGAAAAGGCATAGAGCAGGGTGGGCACATCTAAACGAAAAGAGGGCAAAAAAGATTGTAGACTGATATTTATTAATATGTAAATGATAATGTAGCTACACATATAAATAATGCAATAAATAAGACCTCATATATGAAATGTTATTTTCAAGATGACATGAAATTAGTCACAACAAAAATTTCCATAAAATTAAGAGTATTGATTTCTATTTAATATCATTAATATTCAGAGTACTAACTGAGTTTCAGTCAGGGTTTCAAAATTCTCTAATCTACCATAAATTTGCTTTTTGATATAAAAATTTTTACAAAAAAAAAATTTATCCCCAAAAAAACAAGCACTACCTTGCGTACTCTGTCCAGAAACAAACAACTGATAATAATAAGCACAAAGTTTCATTCCGTTTGTTGAAGTTTTTAACTAAATTTGTTTTGCCCCTTTTGAGGGATTACCTCACCGACGCCCTTCAATAAAAAAAAATTGGAATACCATATTTCTCCTTTATTCCTTCAGGCGCTTCTGGCAATGAAAAAGCATTACGAACCCCTTTCCCCTTCATAAGAAGTGATCAACAATACATATATGCATAAAAAAAAATTTAAACTGTACTTTAGAGTCACTTAAGTGAAAAGGATAATGATGATTCTCTCAGTTATGTCAGCTACCGTAGTCGTGCTTAAATGTCGTGACCAGGAATTCTGGTGAATTATTATACGGACAGTCATTTTCTGTAGCGACTCTCTAGTTACTACCTGCAATTCGTTGACATACTTACCATCATGGATGGGGACCTCGACAGCACATTGGTCAGAACGCTCGACTCAGGAAGTGACCACCCTGTGTTTGAGCTCACTGCCGGTCATAAGGAAGGGCTTTGAGCTTTAATATCCCAGTTTCAAGCTGTGTTCACCACCACTCAATAGGAGATTAATAGTAACACGTAAAACAGTAATCAACTTACATTGATGAATGATATGTCAATGATTAACAAACAGTTATCAATGTTGAAAAAAACAGGTCTTTTCTTTTCATAAGTTGAATGTTCGACATATTCTTTTTCAAAGACAAGTACAGTTGAAAAATTTTCTTTTGCAGATATTTTTGCAAAGCTAAAATTACATTTACAATTTTGCACCATTTAATAAATAATGCAATCTTTGTTCAGGTACCATATATTTGGTGCCGATGAATCACATAAATTGTACGAACTCAGTATGATATAATCCTCCTCCTTTGTAATTACTGATATAAACCCTTTGTGTAAAAATATACAGTGGTGACCCCAACCCACGAACTTAATCCGTTCCCAAAACCTGTTCTTGGGTTGGATTTATTTTTCTCAATGAAAAGCATGTAAATTCAATTAATCCATTCCTGGTAACAATAAAAATTCATTTAAAAAAAATTTTTGTCACTAAATACATGAAATATAATACATGTTAAATGTATTTCATCTGTGAAAGGAAAATTTCATTAATAATAGAAAGGAATTCTATTCTATTAAAGTAAAACATGTACATATTCAGGTATACAGTATACACTAATTCATACCCAGTATAAAATAGCAAAGTCCAACGCTTAGAACAAGTTGTTACATTCTCCCACTAATAACAAATACAGTAGGAAAGAGTACATACTGTACGTAAAAAAAATAATGTAGGTAAGAAACAGTACTGTATTTACGTTTGTGCATGATTGTTGCTGGCATACATGGATGGTGGTGTAGGAGGAGGTGGACTAATTTTTGGAAGGAGATTCCCCTAACATCACAAACACTTTTAACTTTCTTAGGAGTCATAATAAGGGCTATATGAAAGGTAAAACAATGAAAAAAAAAGCAAGAACTATGAACAGATCATGAACAAACCACACAGCGAGGGCACCATACAGAACTGAGAGCAGGCGATTGGGACACATGGTGGCTTGGCCAACACGTGTGTGTTCGTGGGTTGGGGTAAAAATTTGTTCAAAACTGTGTTCGCGGGTTGGTTTGTTCGTGGGTTGGGGTCACCACTGTGTATATGAATAATGAATAAATAAAATAATGAAAATTAGTGGCTTAAAGTCATTTCCATATAAAATAGAAAGACCAGCAATAAATAAAATTTCTTTATGAATAGATACTACCATTACTCTGTCGGGAGCACTTGTATATTATCATTTAGCTTGCCATGCAAGAAAGAAAACACGGTAGGTAAATGCGTAAATGTCTGAAATGCATTCTTTCCAGTACGTGTATGACACAAAAAACGGGGTGATCCTTTATGCTGAAAAGTAGTTCACTAATAAATAAAGTAATGCGTAAGGCGAGAGAGTGCATGAAAAAATTAAGGAACAAGGCTATTGGTGCAATGTGTACATATTCATATTTAAAATTACCTATGATGCAAATGGCAATATATACAAATGTATAAAAATAATAATAATAATGTATTACTTATAACAATAAAAATAATAGTAATTTAAAAACGAGACATTATGACGAGCCAAAAGGGTGGAAAAAAATTTAATAACAATCTGGCTGAAGCGGAAAGAAACATCCATGTAATTTTTCCCAAAATATAAAAGAAAACTCATATTTACATCAATGAAGAAGCTGGCTATTCTCCTCTCCTTTAATATTTATTTCCTGATTCATGGATCAATGCAGCAGGAGACTCACAAAACTTACTTATTCTCCTTTAAACTATAGCCACTTTATTAATTTTGTAAGAAAACCCCCAATATATAAGAAAAATTATAATAATTACAGTAATAGTAATTATAATACTAATAATAATAATAATAATAATAACAATAAGATTCTAATTACCTCCGTCAGAACAAGTCCAAAAACGTGAAAAGATTATATAATAATAATAATAATAATTCAATGCGAATTTGCAAATTACAAATAATTATTCTGGTATACATACGCTACTTAAACTATACTGTTTTGTGAAATGATAGAGCAGAACTGAGAGTATATGCCGACATAACTGTATGATAACACGATATGATATCTAATAAATAAAGTTAACAGAATCTTTCTGGACAGCTACTAGTTACTAAGGAAACACAATCAGATGCATATCGGACAGGGTTGAAGCGAGTATGAATCTGCCACTTTATGACAGTTTGCATCAATGGTACTCACGTTCAAAATAAAAATTTATGGTGTATGCAAAGATTTATGCAGTATACACAGTCACTCTTTACTAGGAACTATATGAATATTACTGGATCTATCTGAATAGTCTGCACATCATTTCATGTAGAATGGAAAATAATGATACCGAAATTGTTAATCTAGTCCATATATATATATATATAATATATATATATATATATATATATATATATATATATATATATATATATATTATATATATATATATATATATATATATATATATATATATAGTATATATATTTTTTTTTCCTCAGAGAGAGCAGTTCCCAAAACATCACAAATAATCAGCATTATCTGTACCTACAAACTAATGCTTTGAAACTTTGGCTTATAAATTTATCAAAATATATATGAACATTTCATTTTCTTTCTCAAGATTCTCTCTGCTCTTGTATTCACATATACATTATAAATTACATATGTAATTCACCTCTGATACCCTTATCTCTTAAATCTAAAGAAGTGTATTAATTTAATTTATCAAATTCAGACTCGATTATTCCCAAGTCCTGGAAGTTTTTTCTTCATCATGAATATGCTTTTTCATTAATCACTGTAAACTATGTATTACTGAAAAAAGCAATTATCACTCGGGTAGCCACGAACAGTCGACGAGTTCTAGATCACACGCGGCCGCCAGCTTGCTCAAGTTACCATGAGTACGTATGTGACGCGCGATGTTTTTTGCTGTGATCATCTTCCGACATACAGGGCACACCTTTCGCTCACGCTCTCTCTCGAAGGCTCTTCTGAGCTCAGTCTCACCTGCAACAAAAAGAGGAGAAAACCCAACTGTACTTATTTTTTTTCTTGAAGTGCAAATTTTTGACAATTAAGGCACTACAGTACAGTACATTATCAAATGAACTTGTACTTTTTCTCTCTTGATATTATCATTACTACTAAACTTAATCTTTCTGAAAATTTCAATATTCACTACGGTTTATGCACATACACGGAAAGGCATGTGAAGCTTTCATTCAAGAGATTTCAGAGAGCAGAAAGGAGGGGCCCTTTTCATGTACATCGCACTAAACAGCAACATCAATATCTTCTAATAGATTGCATTAAAAAAACCACGCGGATTTTGTCATACTGTATATACTTTTGATACTGACCATTAAATTCCGTTCGGCACAAATAATTTTTTCTTTATATGCTGAAATTGCAATAAACATATTTATCACACTTGTAAAAACTTGTGCCATGAAGAAGTCACACAGCAAAGTAAAACACCCCCAAAGTTAATACACAGGATAATGACAGAAAAAAAGAGGTGGTAAAAATAATATGATAATTAAACTTATAATTTTCTCACTAATATTTCAAATAATAATAATAAAATAATAGTAATAGTAATGACAATAATAAAAACCACAATAATAGTAATAATATTAATAATATTTACGATGAGTACTAGTTCTCAGGACATCAATATGCAAATTAATCCATTAAACGGTAAAATTAGGATACCAGTGTAGTTTGAATTAAATTGACTGAAATTCCTCATACCTTGATATTATGTTTTATGTGGAATAACGCCAATGAGGAGTCAGTATGAGCAACAAGCAATAATGATAATATCCTAAGTCAGCATGAACCAAAAAACAGAAATACCAAACCGGCTGGTAAACAAAGCATAAAAGTCACCAATAACACAACCTCTCTGCACAACGACTAGATCTCCAATGTCCTCACCGCCACTAACTCTCCGCCATACGCAAACTACCAAACTAATTTTAGAATTACTAAACTACACGTCCCTCTGATCTCAAGATCATACAACACACCAAGTTGCGTTGAACTACAAATAAAATTTGTTAAAACAGAAAATCTACAAACCAACAAAAACCAAGACAATCTATGATTGATATTAAATAAAACAAAAATGAATGTATGCAAATTTACAACAGAATTACCTCATTCAGACATATAGTCATCCAATCAGGCAGATCGCCGTCTTGTTTGCCTGGGACATGTCTCTGTTAAAATATGCACATCATCAGATCTACTATCTCCTACACTTTGCTGCCGGTCTTCATTTGGAATCTTAACCCTATCCTCTTCATCTGATTCCTCAGACAAAGATTGAGGAATAATTACTTTCCTTACGTCGAGTATGTGACATGGCATGCCATTTACAGACACATTGTTTTTGGACGAGATACCAGTAATGTAGCCTTTCTTCCAATTACTTGTACATTGTGTATTTGGCAGGTTCACCCAGATTTCCTCATCTATTCTCACCTAAGAAGACTCTTCTTTATTTTTCAGTGCCTCTGTATGTGATTTTCTAAGAGTGCCTCTAGCTCTGTGATGCGTCTACCACCCGTTGTGTCAATATCGACCAATTCTGACTGTAATTTTGTATTTTCTTTTATTTTCAACCATAGTTCTTCAGAAAAAAACACTACTGTCAGCAGCGGCCGATCCATCCTCAATGTTTTCCGACCCCGAACATCCACGATTCTTCTTGACCTGTAATTCAGAGGTCTTCCTGGAGAAGCGTAAGCCTTTTGGTCAACTGTTGATTCCTGAAGGTGAGTGAATCGTTCTCCTGTTTAGCTTTACGAAAATTTTGGTAACGGTTTTTCGTCAAATCTTCAAGATGCGATGTTTTGTTCTTTTCAGCACAATTAAAATAGCCAATTGCTACCAAAGAATAATCAGGTGCAAGAAATTGTACAACACCCTCCTTGACTGCAACACCACCCAACTGATTAATAACATCCAATCCCACAACAATATCAACACCATCAATCATCTTATCAGACACCACTGCATGAACAGACACTTGTCTATGGCCAATCACCAAATGCAGTACAGCAGAACCTTTACACTTTACCTGCCTTCCATCGAAAGTACGTAAGAAAGTTTCTCCTGTACAACCTGCTACCTACTTAGAATGAACAACTGTTTTAGTACAACCAGACTATACAAGTCCCCTAGCTAAATAATTATTCACCTGCACATCAATAACTGGTAGTGACCACGCCTTGTCATATACAAGAGGGTTACTGCTGACACAGCAGTCCTCCTCTATTCGTTTCCCTGCCCTTGGGTATATTTTTGAGTCTCTTTGATCGCACTGGTTGATAATATGTCCTACTTTGTTACACTTGAAACACCTAATTTTTTCCTCACAGTATTTGATTAAATGAGGATCACCACACCTAAAGCATCTCCCCTTAATTCCCTTGCTGCTGTTGCCCTTTTTTGGCAACTCAAACCCTTTTACTACTGCAAGAACATGCTCCTCATCAGCCTTCGTTTTGCACAAAATTCTTGCTACATTAATCAGTTCACTAACTGGCTTAGTTAAAACCTCATTGACTGGTTGCAGAGCTATACTTATTTTATCAGGGAATCCATTGACAAAAGTAAAACGAACAATGCTATCCAAACCATCCCCCTTGAACCCAGCTAGCCCAGCCAAACGTCTTATGTCATTTGCATGCACATCAACAGGTTGCCCTGTCCATTTGACTCTAACCAACTTGGCATAAGCTACAAAGGCTCCATCAGTAAATGCCTCTTTTAACCTAGCTACTATTTTTTCTGAATCACAATAGTCATTATCAATCATTTCTAAATACAAAGCAAGAGCATCCCCCTCCAAATACAGTGGAATAAAAGAAGCCAAATCAGAAATCTTCTGCAACTTAGCCACCAGCTGAACTTTCTTTATCCATGCAACCATATCTCCTTCACCGGTGAATGGTCTAATAATCTCCAACGTGACTTTAGTCGCCATGACTGCAGGTTATAGCCTAGATACCTTGTAGTTTGAATTAAATTTAATTAAATTCCTCTTACCTTGATATTATGCATTATGTGGCATAACACCAATGATGAGTCAGTAAGAGTGACAAGCAATAATGATAATACCATAAGGCAGCCCGAACCAAAAAACAGAAATATCAAACTGGCCGGTAAACAAAGCATAAACGTCACCAGTAACACACCTTTCTGATCTCCAGTGCCCTCACTGCCAATAACTCTCCGCCATATGTAAACTGCCACAAACTATCAAACTACTTTTAGACTTACTAAACTACACAAAGTTAATGTATTTTGCAAGTAACTGTAAATTACTACATAAGTGATCAATAATAATAATAATAATAATAATAATAATAATAATAATAATAATAATAACAATAATCATTATTACAGTAATAATAAAATTATAAAAATAAATAAAATAATAATAATAATAATAAACAACATGTAAAATAATTCATATAACGTTAAAATTAGAACACCAAAGTTTATATTTTTCCAGAAATCTGTAAATTCTTAGATAACTGATCAATAATAATAATACTAATAATAATAATAATATTATTATTATTATTATTATTATTATTATCGTAGTCACTGTGGCTCAAGTGGTAGTGTCCGCAACTTTGAGGCGTCAGGTCGAGGGTTCGCGCCCCGTCACGGTCTGAGGTTAGCACGGGCATGCACTCACGGTAACGATTACATCTGCCAAAACAAGTCCTTCACAAGAAGGCCACTGTCCTAGCTCTTGGTAGAAAAAGGGAGTCCGTGACGTAAAACCGGATTATTATTATTTTTATCATTATAGTAGCAATTATAATTTTAAAAAAGTAATAATAATAATTAAATAAATAAATAAAGTACAAAACCTGAATTGGAAAATATATAATCACAGACAGGCTGTATATGTATAATATTCATCCCATCACAACTCATATGTCCACATTTATTTATATTTTTTTTTATTGTGACACCAGGATGGCAAAAAAAAAAAAAAAAAAAAAAATCTGCTCTCATCGGGCCTGGGCATGAAGAAAAGAAAAAGTAAAGAAAAACAGATGGAGAGTGTTGTGAATTGTCAGATGTGAAGGGATAATAAGAGATGTGTAACAAATATCCAAGAATATGCGGTGTTGTAGGCATAGAAAAAGAACTGTCACTGAAGGAAGTCGTAACATTAAACTGTCCTGGACAGTTCTATTCAAGTCCATAAGACCTTCAGCTGTAGTATCACATCGGATGGCTGTTGACATAGATCAGCCTACTACATTTAATTTTTTTTTTTTTTTTAAATAACTATCTTGAAGTATCAGTAAGGCTTAGCAATACAAAGTATTACTTATTATATAAAAATTAAGAGAAGTTCTTACACGAAAAAATAAACAATGTATCACTGGAAATATTACATCCTGGCAAAATTTCTATATCTAATAAAACTGATGAAGTAGCATTACAAACTAAATAAAAACTAACATATGAAGACAAGCGCAGAAAAACATAATGACAACGAGTATATGAAAAAATTGAGCTAATTACAAGAATCGTGAAACCAAAATGTGATTTATGAGTAAATAGTGAATATTTTTTGAATCAAAAGAAAAAACTAATAACACGAGAGCCATAAACGGCAAAGAGTACGATGTTTATATTTGTATGAGAATGTATGAGAAAACTGAAATCATAATACTGAACACACTATTCTGCACATATAACAAGAGGGGAGAGGAAGCGATGAATGGAAGTAAAGTACAGGATGTGACACAATATTAAAGTCAGATAGCTACCTAAAGATTCCACGCCTTCATCACAACTAGCATGAAGATTCTGCAAAAATTTCAAGGCAGCTTTTCGCGGTCGTCGCAATCCGCAAGTGCCAGCATCAAGAGCATCTTCAGTGACTTCGTCAAAATATTCGTAATCCACATCTGCGGCATAAAATGGCACTTTTTGAAAATGTTGGCCCCATTCCCACTTTTCGATTGTCACATCGAGCATATTCTGGCCTGGTGACGGTCAAAATGCTGTCCAAATTTTTATAAAAGAGGGACATTATTCAAATCTCTACTCATTTGCCACCAAAGCTATGTAAGTTCAGCATTTTGTTTTGTTGTTCACCAGAATAAGTTCAATGCTTTATAACCTAACATCTGAACTTTATTGTTCATAAGAGAGACTTGAAGAGTCATAAGTCAAGCCTCAATATATATATATAAAAAAAAAAATATGGCAAGGTCATCGTTTCAAAGACATCCATACAACAAAAGCACATATTCATTCAAGTTGAAAACAGGAAAATTGCCTGCATATAAAGATTTCTATTACTAAATACATTCAGCTGTTAAACATCTATGGGTAATTGCAAAATATACAATTGATACATAAAAGAAATGTGAGAGTAGGTCATGCAGCTGAAGTATGAAGGTAATGTATACAAAAGGGAAACTGTACACAATTCAGCATACTATGAAACAGACACGCATAAACACTTTGGCATACTATGAAACTGAGTCAAGCAAAGAGTATTTAGGCATGAAATTGCTTAATATTATTGGCACATATGAATATACAGGACACAAATATATATTACCTCACTATGCATAGTTTCCAAAACTGTCAACAATTCATATAGCAATAAAGAAAATGACAAGATATTTTCCTTCTTGAAAGTTTAAACCCATCATTTTCAACAACAGATTACAATACTTTGATTCATATGAACATTCTTTGCTTCATTTCCTACACTGAAAGCCTTCAACTTTCAAGAAGACCAGCAATATTGTGAAACTGCGTGAGTAAGTGATTGGTTTTACATCATGGAGTCTCTTTTCTACTAAGGGCTAGGGCAGTGCCTCCTTACAAAGTTCTTTGATTTTAGCAGGTGTGATACTTACCCTGGGTGAATGGCCTTTCTAAACTCAAGACCGTGGCGGGCTGCGAACCCTCAACCTGACGACTCAAGTGCGTGAGCTCTACCACTCTGCCATGGTGACCACAATATTGTGATACAATGATAGTTCAATTGATACTTATGTTATACTACAACAGTATATTTACAGCACAAATTAGCGACATTGTGGCGTAGTGGTAGTCTTGGGCTGGTAATATATTGGCCTCAGGTTCGGTCCTGGCCAGGGGTTGGGTTAGCTTTTACTGTTTCATTCCATTTCTGATTAAATTACGCAAATGACTGGGGGTGAGTAATTTCCTATAGATCTACCTGCTTATTCAGTCATTTCTGGGAGATCACTGGGGCCACATGATTGGAGAGAAGGTTTTGGTCAAGGCTTTATCCTGGGTATATAGTTGGGCTCTGTGCAATCCAAGTCCCATGTCTCTGTCTTTTATTTGAGGCCTTTAACCTTCATCACCATGAGACTTGTTGCATATTAATAAACTATGCAGAAAAACGAGCTCATAAAAAAATAATAATATTAAAAGATATAATTTTATCACATATAATTACATAAAATCTATTACACCAATACTATTCAAATGACCACCCCAAACACAGACTAATAATAGTAAAAGTGGCAAAATAATAATAATAATAATAATAATAATAATAATAATAATAATAATAATAATTAATAACTATAAAATAGTAATAAAAATAATAATAATAATGATAATAATAATAATTAATAATAATAACTATAAAATAGTATTAAAAATAATAATAATAATAATAATGATAATATTAATATTATTATTATTATTAATATTATTATTATTATTATTATTATTATTATCATTATTATTATTAACAAAATGAGAAATTCCAAGCAAAGTTTTTGAGCTTATCAATTAGTTTTATAAAGTCAAGCTTTTGCTTTCCACTGAAAGCATTTTCAAGATTCTGATGAGCTTTCCTGTTGGAGAAATACTTTTTATACTCGTACAGTAGGAGTATAACTCCTTAACAGTAGAGTTTATTGGAATATTGAAAATGCTTTCAGTGGAATGCAAAAACTTGATTTTATGATAATTAATAATCACAAAAACTCTACTGTGGGTTTATACTCCCTTTATTGAAGTTGCCACTGACTTCCCATCTTTAATAATAATAATAATAATAATAATAATAATAATAATAATAATAAAAAAATAATAATAATAATAATAATAATAATAATAATCTGTGATATTCAATAGGCATGCATACCAAAAGTTTGGTAAATTACCCGACCTCCCAGTATAACAAATCAAAATTTAACTGCAAATGACACTAGAATAGTACTGTATATACAAATGAAATTATTTCATGACAGGCAAGGCGACTTCAAAGACGCAAAGATATGACCTGAAAAACACCAAAGCTGAGTACCTGAATACCACAGTAGCTCACTGGTAGAGTGCATAAGTTGGGAAGCGACTATCACAGGTATGATCTAACAAAGAGGCGTTTGGTAAGGGCATCTAGCCTTAATACAGCACCAACATGCATCCACCCCCATTTGAATGGGGACTAATTAAGACAAAATGGTGCAAAATTGTTAAAAGAATATGCTTGTCTTTCTCTCAGCAATTATATCTAGTTTGATGTTGAATTTGTGAGCCCTTTATACTGAAGGAGCTCTAAAGGAGTTATTGAGGTATACTATATATATATATATATATATATATATATATATATATATATAATATATATATATATTATATATATATATATATATATATATATATATATATATATATATATATATATATATATATACAGTGTTACCCCAGTTATTCGCACTTCCTGGTTCGCTTTCTCACTCTATTGCGGTTTTTTTTTGGATAAATTATTATTTTATTTTATGGGTATATGCAAAAATATTAAAATATTAAAAAAAAAAATTCTCAGTATTTTAATTTTTTTTTTATTGAAAAAAACATATTTCATTATCTAATTGATAAAAAAAAATTATTTCCCAGCCTACGAATAATAAAACAGTGAAATATAGTAAAAAACATAAATGTAGATAGATAGATAGATACGTTTATTGACCACCTCTTTTGAAAAGTACAGTATAATCTTTACAAAAGGAATATTTGGTCCAAATTACAGTGAATAAATACAATAGATTTTGTACAATCATCAAATAAGTAGATGAATTTTAAATTAATATACATTGTACTAATAACTGAATGATATACCTACGTACAGTATAACTCACAGTATTGCATCATACGAAATAGTGTTCAATAGCGTACAATGTATTGGGGTCACAGCTACGTGAGCTAGCATATATATTTATATTTCCAGTAGTTTCATGATTTTATTTATAAAAAAAAACGTATTTATTAGCCTAAGAATAATAAAACAGTAAAAAATAGTAAAAAACATAAATACTAACAGTATTGCAACATGTAAAATACGATACCGCTATCAGCGTTTTGGACAAAGACTCGTTCAGTCTAACTCACGTTTTGCTTGTGTTCGATAGCGTACAATGTATTGGGGTCGAAGCTACGTGAGCTAGCATATATATTTATATTTCCAGTATCATGATTTTATTGATAAAAAAAAACGTATTTCTTAGCCTAAGAATAATATAACAGTAAAAAATAGTAAAAAACATAAATACTAACAGTATTGCAACATGTAAAATACGATACCGCTATCAGCGTTTCGGACAAAGGCTTCCACCATCTTCCATTGTCTCGCCTCACTCGTGTGCGCCATTCACGTTGTGCTTATTATTATTAATATGTTTTGCTTGTGATTTTTTTACTCGCATATTTTAACCTTTGCAATGCCTCCCAAGCATCCTTCACCTTCTAAGGCTTCTTGTAGTGAGCCTAAGCAGCAAAGGAAAATGTTAACCATTGTAGATAAAGTGAAACTCTTAGATATGTTGAAAGAAGGAAAAAAGTTTGTGGATGTCGGCCGCTATTTTACGTAAACGTAAAAATTATTGTAAAATATGGAACCTATTAATGTTAAGTCATCATCACCTCATTCATGGTAAGTTTTCCTATCACTTTCATAAAAAAATTACGTTGCTTGCTGTTATTTATAATGTAAAGGGTGTTTTTTTAACAGTACAGGGAGGGTTTATACAGTGTAAACGTAAAAATACATTAAAATATATATGTACATATAGGCTGATCTCTACACCACGGATTCTTGGGTTCGCGCCGGGTCCCGGAACCGAACTACCGCGATAAGTGTTGCAACACTGTGTGTATATATATATATATATATATATATATATATATATATATATATATATATATATATATATATATATATATATATATATATACAGTAATCCCTTGCTATTTCGCGGTTCACCTATCGCAGATTTTTTGGGGAGAAAAAAAATAAATAAAAAAATAAAAGATTATTGTGACACCAGGATGGGCCAAAAAATGATATAATAAAACAGACTTTATCAGGTTGTAAAGAGAAACAGAGATGGAGAGTGTAATGACCAGTCAGATGTGAAGGGATTATAAAAGATGTGTAATGAATATCCAGCTCTCTGCTGGGTTTTAATATACCTCTGCATTACTTTCATGATGTCTATTCCAATAATTCTGCTTAGATCTTCTTCTTCTTCTTCTTCTTCTTCTTATTATTATTATTATTATTATTATTATTATTATTATTATTATTATTATCATTGGAAACAATAATTTTCCTTTGATGATGATTGTGGAGATTATTATCATCATCATCATTATTATTATTATTAAGGGCTCATCATTGTTTGTACATCTGTTGGTTTATTTACTTTTAATAACTGTGTAAAGTGCCCCTCCCTAGTTGGCTGGGACAAGAGAGAGAGAGAGAGAGAGAGAGAGAGAGAGAGAGAGAGAGAGAGAGAGAGAGAGAGAGAGAGAGAGGAGAGAGCGAGAGAGAGAGAGAGAGAGGAGAGAGAGAGAGAGAGAGAGAGAGAGAGAGAGAGAGAGAGAGAGAGAGAGAGAGAGAGAGAGAGAGAGAGAGAGAGAGAGAGAGAGAGAGAGAGAGAGAGAGAGAGAGAGAGAGAGAGAGAGAGAGAGAGAGAGAGAGAGAGAGAGAGAGAGAGTCTTTAAGTAACTCTTGTTCATTCAACCAAAGCTACATTATTTATAGTAAAAATAATGGTTTAATTACGAATGTGTAATAATAATGATGATAATAATAATAATATTAAGGATAATAATAATAATAATAATAATAATAATAATCTCCCCAATCATCATCAAAGGAAAATTATTGTTGCCAATAATAATAATAATAATAATAATAATAATAATAAGATCTAAGGAGAATTTTTAGAATAAACATCATGAAAGTAATGCAGAGGTACCCAGCAGAGAATTGGATATTCATTACACATCTTTTATAATCCCTTCACATCTGACAGGTCATTACACTCTCCATCTCTGTTTCTCTTTACAGCCTGATAAAGGCCCTCTTATTTTATCATTTTTGGCCTGTCCTGGTGTCATAATCATCTTAGAAAAAAAAAATAAATTCTTTGTGCTCCTACTTCACGGTTTTCCTGTCTCGCGCCAGGTCCCGGACCCGAACTACCGCGATAAGGGGGGAATTACTGTACACTGTATATATATTGGAATTTATTATCCTACTAGGAATCTACGGTATTACCAAGCCAAGTTTCACTAATTTCCCTTCTGAACCTAAATTTATCAATTTAAATCCATTACCCATTACGAGTTCTGGTTTGATCATGAATTTTTAAAACTTTATCAATTATCAACCTTGTAATGACCTGTCAGATGTGAAGGGATTATAAAAGATGTGTAATGAATATCCAGCTCTCTGCTAGGTTTTAATATACCTCTGCATTACTCTCATGATGTCTATTTCAAAAATTCTCCTTAGATCTTATTATTATTATTATCATTATTATTATTATTATTATTTTTAACAAGAATTTTCCTTTGATGATGATTGAGGAGATTATTATTATTATTATTAGTATTATTATTAATATCATTATTATTACGAATTTGTAATTAAACCATTATTTTTACAATAAATGATGTAGTTTGGATTGAATGAACAGGAGTTAATTAAAGATGTGTGTATATTTCTCTCTCTCTCTAACATTCTATTCTACCCAACCCTCCGCACTCTCTTTGTCCCAGCCAACTAGGGAGGGGCACTGTACACAGTTATTATAGTAAATAAACCAACAGATGTACAAACAATGATGAGCCCTTAATAATAATAATAATAATAATAATAATAATATTAAAAATGATGATGATAATAATCTCCACAATCATCATCAAAGGAATATTATTGTTGCCAATAATAATAATAAGATCTAAGGAGAATTATTGGAATGGACATCATGAGAGTAATGCAGAGGTATATTAAAACCCAGCAGAGAGCTGGAGATTCATTACACATCTTTTATAATCCCTTCACATCTGACAGGTCATTACACTCTCCATCTGTTTCTCTTTACAGCCTGGTAAAGGCTGTTTTATTTTATAATTTTTTGGCCCATCCTGGTGTAAAAAAAATATATATATATTTGCCCCCCCCAAAAAAAAAATTGCGATACAGTGAATTCGCGAGAGGTGAATCACGATAGAGCGAGGGATTACTGTATGTGTATATATATATATATATATATATATATATATATATATATATATATATATATATATATATATATATATATATATATATATATATATATACAGGGAGTCCTCGTAGAACGTCGTTCTGAGTTACGTCGGAGGCCTATAATTAATTAATAAATTAATTTTTCGACCTTCATGGCTGATGCGGTAAATTCAAACTGCATGCGCTGAACAGTTTGTGAGCGTGGCGGACAAATACACAGCTAACAGCACAGCTGTAATCGCAGTTATCAAGTTAATGGCTTTATTTATCCATTTGTTTATATATTTGGTTATATTGAAGGATTATATTGAATAAAAAAAAAATATCAATCACATTACCGTAAATACAGTTTTATTCGATATTGTTTGTTGAGTGTTGTGTAGGAATACAGTGTCACGCGGCATTAGAAGAAGAATGGTCACTCAGTTTATTCTCGCCCACCATATTGTGCCTAGTGTTTATCTGCTCTCTCATTCGTTTCGCTTGTGACTAACATTACTATGTCTCCCATGCATGTTGGTGATAGTTCTGATAGCAGTGCTATGAAGAAAAAAAAAGCCCTCATCACGGAAATAAAAACTGAAATAGTAAAACGTGCTGAAAAGGGAGAAACTACTTCGGACATTGGCCACAATATCAGATTAGCCCATACAACCGAGGCCATGATCATCAAAGACAAGGAAGCATCCGTGACCACTGGAAAGGTTCGACTCCTATGATGTCCACTGTGATCACTAGGCAGTGTAGTCGCCTTATGGTCAAGATGGAGAGATTGCTATTGCTTCGGCTTGAAGACCAGAATCGATGGCATATCCCAGTAAGTCTCATGATAATACAAGATAAGGCTAAAATATTATTCGAAGCCTTGAAAAGAGAAAAGGAAGAAGTAAGTGCAAATGAAGAGTTTGTGACTAGTAGGGGTTGGTTTAATCATTTTAAGACGTGTGCTAAGTTGCATAACATAAGAATGCAAGGACAAAATACAAGCAAAAGCTTGGTGATGAGGAAGCAGCAAAAATGTTTCCTATTGCTTAGGCTGAGATAAGGAAGGGGGGTTACTGTGCCAAACAGGTATTTAATGTGGATGAGACTAGCTTATTCTGGAAATGTATGCCTAGTTGTACATACATCGCCAAGTCATAAAGTCAGCATGGAGAAACTGACTTTGCTTTTGGGGGCTAATGCTGCTGGAAACTGCAAGCTGAAGCCCTTGTTGGGTTATTTGGCAGAAAACCCAAGGGCACTCAAGGGTGTTTGAAAGGGTCAACTGCCAGTCATCTGGATGTCGAAAAAGAAGGTTTGGATAACCCTTCAGATACTGGAGGATTAGTTCAGCAACCATTTTGTGCCTGAAGCAGAGAGGTACTGTGCTTCCAAGGGTCTGCCCTTTAAGCTGTTGCCAGTCCCAGACAATGCCCCTGGTCACCCTGCATATTTGGATGACTTACATTCTAATGTAAAGGTGATTTACCTTCCACCTAATACCACTTCCCTGTTACAGCCAATGGATCAAGGGTCACTGCCTCTTTTAAAGCCTACTACCTCCGAAGGACAATCGGTATGGCTCTCAGGGCAACTGAAAAGGAGAAGAACTTGTCTCTCAATGATTTCTGGAAGTCATACAATAATCTTACTGTGAAAAATATTGCTGATGCTTTGAAGGCAGAGATGCAAACGAATTTGACTGAAGTATAGATGAAAGCATGGCCCTATTTTGAGGCATTGAGGAGACAGTTGAGGCTGTAGCCAAGAATGTAGTTGCCTTGATTAAGGAGTTCGAGTTGGACGTGAGGACTGATGGTGAGGAGTTATCTACTGAGGACCTCATTCAACTGGAGAAGCAGATGACTGAAGAGGAGGAAGAACTAGCAAGCTAAGAGCCCAAGAGATTCACAACCAGGGATTGGAAGAAATGTTTGCCCTGGTAAAGGCAGTGTTGGCAAAGCTCGAGGCTCAGAACCTCATTGTTGCCAGGTACACTAAGGTAGGAAGAGGGATCAATGATACCCAACGGTGTTACAAGGAAATATATGAGGAGAAGAAGAGGGCATCCTTCCAGGCCTGCCTTGACCAATTCTTCGTGAAAGTAGAGCACTCACCAACAGATTCTGTACCCTCTACCTCTATAGACTCACCTGCCCCAGTACCTCCATTATCCGCTGTACGCTTTTTTGCCTCTCCAGACTCACCTGCCCGAGTCTCCTCAGCACCTGCCTCTCCAGCTTCCACTTCCCAATATGCCTGTCTCTCCCTCCCTTGCAACGCCCCTTCCAGTATGCAAGCCGACCATATGAGTACAGATAAGCAATATTATACTGTACACTGCATTGTAGTGTAATTTTACTATTTTAATGTATTAGGGTACAAAAGTAAAGGTAGGCAATACTGTTAAGTTTAGTTTTACTATTATTATGTCATAGATTAAGAACTTTTTCTATGTTTTAGATTTATTTATTTTTAACATTGGTTGGGGGTCCTAGGTTCGAATTTAGGTCTATATATATATATATATATATATATATATATATATATATATATATATATATATATATATATATATATATATATATATATATATATATATATATATATATAATATATATATATATATATATATATATATATATATATATATATATATATATATATACAGTGTTCCCCCGGTTATTCGCGTTTCTTGGTTAGCGTTCTCACTGTATCGCGTCCCCCCCCGCAAATTTTTTTTTCGCATTTTTTTTTTTTTTAATTGTGACACCAGGATGGGCCAAAAATTATAAACTAAAGCAGACTTTATCAGGTTGTAAAGAGAAACCGAGATGGAGAGTGTAATGACCTGTCAGATGTGAAGGGATTATAAAAGATGTGTAATAAATATCCAGCTCTCTGCTGGATTTTAATATACCTCTGCATTATTTTCATGATGTCTATTCCAATAATTTTACTTAGATATTATTATTATTATTATTATTATTATTATTATTATCATTGGCAACAATAATTTTCCTTTGATGATGATTGTGGACATTATTATCATCATCATCATTATTATTATTATTAAGTGCTCATCATTGTTTGTACATCTGTTGGTTTATTTACTTTTAATAACTGTGTAAAGTGCCCCTCCCTAGTTGGCTGGGACAAAGAGTGTGGGGGGGTTGGATAGAATAGAATGTGAGAGAGAGAGAGAGAGAGAGAGAGAGAGAGAGAGAGAGAGGAGAGAGAGAGAGAGAGAGAGAGAGGAGAGAGAGAGGAGAGAGAGAGAGAGAGAGAGAGAGAGAGAGAGAGAGAGAGAGAGAGAGAGAGAGAGAGAGAGAGAGAGAGAGAGAGAGAGAGAGAGAGAGAGAGAGAGAGAGAGAGAGAGAATCTTTAAGTAACTCTTGTTCATTCAACCAAAACTACATTATTTATAGTAAAAATAATGGGTTAATTATGAATTCGTAGTAATAATGATAATAATAATAATAATAATAATAAAAATATTAATAATAATAATAATAATCTCCCCAATCATCATCAAAGGAAAATTATTGCTGCCAATAATAATAATAATAATAAGATCTAAGGAGAAGTTTTAGAATACACATCATGAAGGTAATGCAGAGGTATAGTAAACCCAGCAGAGAGCTGGATATTCATTACACATCTTTTATAATCCCTTCACATCTGACAGGTCATTACACTCTCCATCTCTGTTTCTCTTTACAGCCTGATAAAGGCCGTTTTATTTTATAATTTTTGGCCTGTCCTGGTAACATAATCTTTAAAAAAAAAAAAAAAAAAAAAAAAAAATTTTAAGGCTGATCTTAATTCGCAATTTTCCTGGTTCGCGCCGGGTCCCGGAACCAAACTACCGCGATAAGGGAAGGAACACTGTATATATATATATATATATATATATATATATATATATATATATATATATATATATATATATATATATATATATACAGTGTTACCTCGGTTATTCGCGCTTCATGGTTCGCGTTCTCACTCTATCGCGAGTTTTTTTTGGATAAATTATTATTTTATTTTATGGGTATGCGCAAAAATATTAAAATATTGAAAAAAAAATTTTCAGTATTTTCATTTTTTTTTTTTAAATAATGTAAAGGGTGTTTTTTTAACAGTGCAGGGAGGGTTTATACAGTTCGTAAACGAAAAAATAATTGTAAATGAGTATGTGTGTCACGTCATCATCACCTCATTCATGGCAATTTTATCTATCACTTTCATAAAAATTTACGTTGCTTGCTGTTATTTATAATGTAAAGGGTGTTTTTTTAACAGTGCAGGGAGGATTTATACAGTATGTAAACGAAAAAATCATTGTAAATGAGTATGTATGTCACGTCATTATCACCTCATTCACCGTAATTTTATCTATCACTTTCATAAAAATTTACGTTGCTTGCTGTTATTTATAATGTAAAGGGTGTTTTTTTAACAGTGCAGGGAGGGTTTATACAGTACGTAAACGAAACAATAATTGTAAATGAGTATGTATGTCACGTCATTATCACCTCATTCACCGTAATTTTATCTATCACTTTCATAAAAATTTACGATGCTTGCTGTTATTTATAATGTAAAGGGTGTTTTTTTTAACAGTGCAGGGAGGGTTTATACAGTACGTAAATGAAAAAATAATTGTAAATGAGTATGTATGTCACGTCATTATCACCCCATTCACCGTAATTTTATCTATCACTTTCATAAAAATTTACGTTGCTTGCTGTTATTTATAATGTAAAGGGTGTTCTTTTAACAGTGCAGGGAGGGTTTATACAGTACGTAAACGATAAAATAATTGTAAATGACTATGTATGTCACGTTATTATCACCTCATTCACCATAATTTTATCTATCACTTTCATAAAAATTTACGTTGCTTGCTGTTATTTATAATATAAAGGGTGTTTCTTTAACAGTGCAGGGAGGGTTTATACAGTACGTAAACAAAAAAATAATTGTAAATGAGTATGTATGTCACGTCATTATCACCTCATTCACCGTAATTTTATCTATCACTTTCATAAAAATTTACGTTGCTTGCTGTTATTTATAATGTAAAGGGTGTTTCTTTAACAGTGCAGGGAGGGTTTATACAGTACGTAAACGAAAAAATAATTGTAAATGAGTATGTATGTCACGTCATTATCACCTCATTCACCGTAATTTTATCTATCACTTTCATAAAAATTTACGTTGCTGCTGTTATTTATAATATAAAGGGTGTTTTTTTAACAGTGCAGGGAGGGTTTATACAGTACGTAAACGAAAAAATAATTGTAAATGAGTATGTATGTCACGTCATTATCACCTCATTCACCGTAATTTTATCTATCACTTTCATAAAAATTTACGTTGCTTGCTGTTATTTATAATGTAAAGGGTGTTCTTTTAACAGTGCAGGGAGGGTTTATACAGTACGTAAACGATAAAATAATTGTAAATGAGTATGTATGTCACGTCATTATCACCTCATTCACCATAATTTTATCTATCACTTTCATAAAAATTTACGTTGCTTGCTGTTATTTATAATATAAAGGGTGTTTCTTTAACAGTGCAGGGAGGGTTTATACAGTACGTAAACAAAAAAATAATTGTAAATGAGTATGTATGTCACGTCATTATCACCTCATTCACCGTAATTTTATCTATCACTTTCATAAAAATTTACGTTGCTTGCTGTTATTTATAATGTAAAGGGTGTTTCTTTAACAGTGCAGGGAGGGTTTATACAGTACGTAAACAAAAAAATAATTGTAAATGAGTATGTGTGTCACGTCATCATCACCTCATTCATCGTAATTTTATCTAAATGAGTATGTGTGTCACGTCATCATCACCTCATTCATCGTAATTTTATCTATCACTTTCATAAAAATTTTCGTTGCTTGCTGTTATTTATAATGTAAAGGGTGTTTTTTTAACAGTGCAGGGAGGGTTTATACAGTACGTAAACAAAAAAATAATTGTAAATGAGTATGTATGTCACGTCATTATCACCTCATTCACCGTAATTTTATCTATCACTTTCATAAAAATTTACGTTGCTTGCTGTTATTTATAATGTAAAGGGTGTTGTTTTAACAGTGCAGGGAGGGTTTATACAGTACGTAAACGAAAAAATAATTGTAAATGATTATGTATGTCACGTCATTATCACCTCATTCACCGTAATTTTATCTATCACTTTCATAAAAATTTACGTTGCTTGCTGTAATCTATAATGTTAAGGGTGATTTTTTTAACAGTGCAGGGAGGGTTTATACAGTACGTAAACGAAGAAATAATTGTAAATGATATGTATGTCACGTCATTATCACCTCATTCACTGTAATTTTATCTATCACTTTCATAAAAATTTACGTTGCTTCTGTTATTTATAATGTAAAGGGTGTTTTTTTTTAACAGTGCAGGAAGGGTTTATACAGTGTAAACGTAAAAATATATTAAAATATCTATGTACATATAGGCGGATCCTACTTCGCGGATTTCCTGGGTCGCGGCGGGTCCCGGAACCAAACTACCGCGATAAGTGAGGCAACACTGTATATATATATATATATATATATATATATATATATATATATATATATATATATATATATATATATATATATATATATATATATATATATATATATATATATATATATATATATATATATATATATATATATATATATATATATATATATATATATATATATATATATATATATATATATATATATATATATATATATATATATATATATATATATATATATATATATATATATATATATATATATATATATATATATATATATATATATATATATATATATATATACATATATATATATATGTGTGTGTGTTGTTCGGTTTTACGTCACAGACTCCCTTTTCCACCAAAGTGCTTGGGCGGTTGACTTCTTGAGAAGGACTTGTTGGTTGATGTAATCGTTACCCCGAGTGCATGCACTTGCTAATCTCGGATCGTGACGGGGCGCGAACCCTCGACCAGACGACTCAAAGTCGCGGACACTACCGCTTGAGCCACGGTGACTATTTTATATATATATATATATATATATATATATATATATATATATATATATATATATATATATATATATATATATATATATATATATATATATATATATATATATATATACATATACATACAGTGTTCCCCCGGTTATTCGCGTTCTCACTGTACCGCGTTTTTTTTTTATAAATTATTATTTTATTTTATGGGTATATGCAAAAATATTAAAATATTAAAAAAAAAAATTCTCAGTATTTAAATTATTTTTATTGAATAAAATATTTCATTACCTAATTGAAAAAAATATTTCATTACCTAATTGATAAAAATAATTTATTTCCCAGCCTTCGAATAATAAAACAGTAAAAATTAGTAAAAAACATAAATTTAGATAGATAGATAGATAGATACGTTTATTAACCACCTCTTTTGAAAAGTACAGTATAATCTTTACAAAAGGAATATTTGGTGCAAATTACAATGAATAAATACAATAGATTTTGTACAATCATCAAATAAGTAAATGAATTTTAAATTAATATACATTGTACTAATAACTGAATGATATACGTACGTAAAGTATAACTCACTTTATTGCATCATGCGAAATAGTGTTCGATAGCGTACAAAATATTGGGATCGCAGCTACGTGAGCTAGCATATATATTTATATTTCCAGTAGTTTCATGATTTTATTGATAAAAAAAAAAGTATTTATTAGCCTAAAAATAATAAAACATTAAAAAATAGTAAAAAACATAAATACTAACAGCATTGCAACATGTAAAATACGATACCGCTATCAGCGTTTCAGACAAAGACTCGTTCAGTCTAACTCACGTGTGCGCCGTTCAAATTGAGCTTTAAACGTTTTGCTTGTGTTCGATAGCGTACAATGTATTGGGGTCGCAGCTACGTGAGCTAGCATATATTTTTATATTTCCAGTAGTTTCATGATTTTATTGATAAAAAAACGTATTTCTTAGCCTAAGAATAATAAAACAGTAAAAAATAGTAAAAAACATAAATACTAACAGTATTGCAACATGTAAAATACGATACAGCTATCAGCGTTTCGGACAAAGGCTTCCACCATCTTCCATTGTCTCGCCTCACTCGTGTGCGCCGTTCACGTTGCGCTTATTAATACGCTTTGCTTGTGATTTTTTACGCGCATATTTTAACCTTTGCAATCCCTCCCAAGCATCCTTCATCTTCAAAGGCTTCTTGTAGTGAGCCTAAGCGGCAAAGGAAAATGATAACCATAACAGATAAGGTAAGTTTACCTATCACGTACATATAAATTTACGTTGCATGCTGTTATTTATAAAGTAAAGGGTGGTTTTTTAACAGTGCAGGGAGGGTTTATACAGTAAACGTAAAAATAATTGTAAAATACCTATACATGAGTTTGTCACATAAATTTACGCTTGCATGCTGTTATTTATGAAGTAAAGGGTGGTTTGTTAACAGTACAGGGAGGGTTTATACAGTTTATACAGTGTAAACATAAAAATAGATGAAAATATCTATGTACATATAGGCTGATCCTACTCCACAATTTTCCTGTTTCGCGCCGGGTCCCGGAACCGAACCCTCGCGATAATAGGGGGATCACTGTATATATATATATATATATATATATATATATAATATATATATATATTATATATATATATATATATATATATATATATATATATATATATTGGCATTTATTATCCTACTATTTTTAAAACTTTATTAATTATCAACCTTGTAATGACCTGTCAGATGTGAAGGGATTATAAAAGATGTGCGATGAGCATCCAGCTCTCTGCTGGGTTTCAATATACCTCTGCATTACTCTCATGATGTCTCTTTCAAAAATTCTCCTTAAATCTTATTATTATTATCATTATTATTATTATTATTATTATTATTATATTAATATTATTATTTTTAACAATAATTTTTCTTTGATGATGATTGTGGAGATTTATTATTATTATTATTATTATCATTATTATTACGAATTTGTAATTAAACCATTATTTTTACAATAAATAATGTAGTTTTGGTTGAATGAACAGAGTTAATTAAAGATCTCTCTCTCTCTCTCTCTCTCCAACATTCTATTCTACCCAACCCCCCACACTCTCTTTGTCCCAGCCAACTAGGGAGGGGCACTGTACACAGTTATTAAAGTATATAAACCAACAGATGTACAAACAATGATGAGCCCTTAATAATAATAATAATAATAATGATAATAATCTCCACAATCATCATCAAAGGAAAATTATTGTTGCCAATAATAATACTAATGATAATAATAGTAATAATAATAATAAGATCTAAGGAGAATCATTGGAATAGACATCATGAAAGTAATGGAGAGGTATATTAAAACCCAGCAGAGAGCTGGAGTTTCATTGCACATCTTTTATAATCCCTTCACAACTGAGGTCATTACACTTTCCATCTCTGTTTCTCTTTACAGCCTGATAAAGACCGTTTTATTTTATAATTTTTTGGCCCATCCTGGTGTCACAATAATAATAATAATTAAAAAAATAAATAAAATAAAATAATAATCGCGATACAGTGTATTAGTGATAGGTGAATCGCGATATAGCGAGCGATCACTGATATATATATATATATATATATATATATATATATATATATATATATATATATATATATATATATATATATATATATATATATATATATATATAATATACAGTGATCCCCCCATTATCGCAAGGGTTCGGTTCCGGGACCCACCGCGAAACAGGAAAATTGTGGAGTAGGATCAGCCTATATGTACATAGATATTTTAATTTATTATTACGATTACACCATATAAACTGTATAAACCCTCCCTGTACTGTTAACAAACCACCCTTTACTTCATAAATAACAGCATGCAAGCATAAATTTATATGACATACTCATGTACATAGGTATTTTACAATTATTTTTAAGTTTACTGTATAAACCCTCCCTGCACTGTTAAAAAATCACCCTTTACTTTATAAATAACAGCATGCAACGTAAATTTATATGTACGTGATAGGTAAACTTACCTTATCTGTTATGGTTAACATTTTCCTTTGCCGCTTAGGCTCACTACAAGAAGCCTTAGAAGATGAAGGATGCTTGGAAGGCATTGCAAAAGTTAAAATATGTGAGTAAAAAAATCACAAGCAAAACTTATTAATAAGCACAACGTGAGCGGCGCACACGAGTGAGGCGAGACAATGGAAGATGGTGGAAGCCTTTGTCCGAAATGCTGATAGCGGTATCGTATTTTACATGTTGCAATACTGTTAGTATTTATGTTTTTTACTATTTTTTACTGTTTTATTATTCTTAGGCTAAGAAATACGTTTTTTTTATCAATAAAATCATGAAACTACTGGAAATATAATTATATATGCTGGCTCACGTAGCTGTGACCCCAATACATTGTACGCTATCGAACACAAGCAAAACGTTTAATAAGCACAACGTGAACGGCGCACACGTGAGTTAGACTGAACGATCTTTGTCTGAAACGCTGATAGCGGTATCGTATTTTACATGTTGCAATACTGTTAGTATTTATGTTTTTTACTATTTTTTACTGTTTTATGATTCTTAGGCTAATAAATAGTTTTTTTTATCAATAAAATCATGAAACTACTGGAAATATAAATATATATGCTAGCTCACGTAGCTGCGACCCATGTACATTGTACGCTATCGAACACTATTTCGCATGATGCAATACTGTGAGTTATACTGTACGTACGTATATCATTCAGTTATTAGTACAATGTATATTAATTTAAAATCATTTACTTATTTGATGATTGTACAAAATCTATTGTATTTATTCATTGTAATTTGGACCAAATATTCATTTTGTAAAGATTATACTGTACTTTTCAAAAGAGATGGTCAATAAACGTATCTATCTATCTATCTAAATTTATGTGTTTTACTATTTTTTACTGTTTTATTATTCGTAGGCTGGGAAATAATATTTTTTATCAATTAGATAATGAAATATGTTTTTTTCAATAAAAACAAAATGGAAATAGAGAATTTTTTTTTTTAATATTTTAATATTTTTGCATATACCCATGAAATAAAATAATAATTTATCAAAAAAAAAACCGTGATGCAGTGAGAACGCGAACCAAGAAACGCGAATAACCGGGGGGACACTGTGTATATATATATATATATATATATATATATATATATATATATATATATATATATATATATATATATATATATATATATATATATATATATATATATATATATATATATATATATAAATGGTTGGCACTGCATTTTCTTTATTCTTCTTGCAAATCAAGGGTTCCCTATTGCTAAGTAAATACTTGAGTAATATTGAGTACACTTATATAGTAATTATACAGTATTTTAAGAAGATAGATTATACGATAAATCTTAAAAGAGAACCACATGCAAAAGGGGTTTTTGAATTGCAGACATCAAGAGCTAAAGAGGTGTACTCTAATACAAAAAGATGTCTAAACTTTTTTTTAAACTTATTCATCAAGTTTCAAGTCAAGATATACCAATTCACACTCATTGTTAATAAGACCTCTAATGTAGAAAATAACCAGGGGATAGATATCAAGGGCTAGAAAGATGCACTCCTAGGCCAGAACACGTCAAAAAATTTCTAAACATATTCATCAAAATTCATGTCAGTATATACTAATTCATCATACTCATAAATTTAAGAAGTATTCTCTCTGAAACTCCACCATATATAGAGAATGGAAGAAATTCATAAGAACCTCAAAGTCGAACCTATTAATACTTATATTTTTAAATTAGCATCTAGAACCTGGAGTAAAATGGAAATCGACTTTGAAGAATTTCTTCAAGAAACTAATGCTTTAAATACTGAAGAATATGAATTTCTTAATGACCATGCCTGGTGGAAAAGAATTTCTCCAGTTTTATCAGGAAATCCACCAGATCCTATTTATAGTCAATAAAATAAATTCTCCAATACCTCCTCATCATTATTAAATTAAAACTATAAGTCATAGTGGGCAAGTATAACTATATCTAACAAAAACTTAGCACGAGGGTTTGCCCCTCTCTTTTCATCTCTTACTTCCTTAAATTTCGTGCTTATCCCTCCAATCCTTCCCATCCTTTACCCCCTCTCACCAGTGATGACACCCTGAATAGGGCTAAGAGAGTTCACTCGATGCCGTCACTACTTTTCCCCCACCTGTCCTATCCTATCCTATCGTATCATACTCATTGTTATGTGGCTTTCTGATGTAGGAAATAATTTTTAAAAACATACAGACTTTCTTTTGCACTACCAAGATCTTTTTTAGCTATTAATATATTATTTTCAAGTACTGTACTAACAAATGATAATATAATATATTTCCCTTTTTTTAAAGTCATATTGATATTACAAGAAGAATGTGTTAACCAAAATTATTAATGCAGCACCAATTTATGCACCGTTTTGTGCGTCACAACTGGTCTCCATGAATGGAGGTGAACACAGACAGGTTGGGGCTGTAAGGGGGATTAAGACTGGATGCCCTTCCTAACGTCCCACAAATGGTTTGAAACCACATTAGTCACTTCCTTCTGCACATTCTACCAATGAACTACCACGGCATTAATGCCGTTAAAGATGAGATAAATGCAAAAAGGACATGCTTCTCCAAGCTAGCTTTTTAAGTCCCAGAGAGCTGTTCACAATGTGCATACACTCTTATAATCAATATGTAGTCTTCACAACCCAAAGACAATAATATGAAAATTTAGCTACACTTTAACAAGCAAAAAGGTGATCAAAATTTTCGTCCTCCATTGGAACTCATCAGGATGAGGTCCAGTGGAGGGTGCAAATTCTGAGCACCTATTGTTTCCTTTATGACTTTCAAAGTGTAGATTAATTCTTGTTATCAGCATAAAGAACACCAGAAAATTTGCTAAATGATTTTTGGTCCTAAAATTTTCCCAATTATATACGTTCCACAGTGTAGATGTAGGTCTTAGGAAAAAGGTCTACACATTATACAAATACTTTATTTAAAAAACACATTTCTGTAAGTAAATCATTTTGGGCATCAATAAAAAAAAACAGCACTTATCCAAGTAACTTCTTTTCATCATTTATTTACACTATAAATTAAAAAATAATTATTGCACGCTGTCAATGAATCATCAGTTTACAGAAGAATTATGTCTGTAATGACTCTAATCATATTTCTTAGTTATATCTAAGCCTAAAATAATGTTCATTCAATATTTGTAGAGCAAATTTTATAGATTGGACATTATAACATTATTAGAGACATAGACGAATGAGTCATATATTACTGCATCTTTTCCTTTAGATTTCACGTGTGAACAATAAAATCAATAGTGGAAAAATTAATTTTCAATTCATGAAAAATAATTCTTTTCTCTTTATCCATTGTGGAGGCAATAAAGTAAGTCATAGCAGCTCTGAGGTAAACAGCTATTTATCCAATGCAGATTCCAAGATTTAAGTAACACAAGCTGTGAGGTTAATATCTCTAAAAATGTTAAAAATGTCCAACTGAAGAAACATTACCAGGTTCATATACCTTTTCTCTACCACAATGCATATCAAAGCACTGCATAATGACAGCAAACATGTAAAAATTTCTTTTTTTATTTTTTCAAAAACTGCATTTGTATTAGAACATAATAAGGCAATCAAATTATATTTACAAAGTTCTATCTCTGAAAATGATTCTAAGCAGGAACTTTCGTGCCAAATATCACACTAAATTTCGTTTGAGGAGAAAACGTGCTACAAGTATCATATCTGCGTGTACATTCAGGTAAGAGACACGAAGAAAACAGATTTTCCATTAAACCACGAGTGAAAACAAAGGGAAGGTAAATGATATTAACAATTCAAAATGGGTAAAACATGTTTTCATTAAACCAAGAGTGAAATGAAAGGGAAGGTGAATGCTGTTTATATTACGAGTGAAAGTAAAGGGAAGGAAAATGTTACTATACAATTCAAATGGGCAAAACATGTTTTTATTAGACCAAGAGTTAAAACAATGGGAAGGTAAATATTGTTTAACAATTCAATATGGGCAAAAAATGCTTTCATTAAACCATGAGTGAAAACAAAAAGAGAGATAGCTGTTGCTAAACAATTCAAATTGGGCAATGCATGTTTTCATAAGCCATGAGTGAAAACAAAAGGAGGGAAAATGTTGCTTAAGAATTCTAAAGGAACAAAACATTTGTTTCATTAAACCAAGAATGAAAACAAAGGGAAGGTAAATGTTGCTTAACAATTCAAATGGGAATAAAACGTGTTCCACGAGTGAAAACAGAGGGAAGATAAATGTTATTTATATAAGACTTCAAAGGGTCCAAATATTACAAAACACGTTTTTCCTCTTACACAGAGATTAAAAAAAGTTCTAACAATACTGTATTAAAATACTTTTTCTGGAATATTGATGTATAATATCTACTAGAGAGTCATGAGTCATTCACATTAGTACTTTAAATAATTCGAAGTATTAAAATTATGAATACCATATTAGCAAATATTAAAGTTTTCTCAAAGTATCATTTGAAGCAAGGGTTGTAAGTCAGGTAAAGAGTAAACATACCAAAGTCTTAACAAAATATTATCATAATATTAAACAGTGTCCCGGTTACATTTGCTGGTTAAATCTACCATACAGAGTTGTGCACAATACTCCTTGATTAGTACATTTCAGTCTTATATAGTATTATATCATTAATACTACAAGATTCACCAAAATATTAACAGTTTAAATACACAGTATAAAGAGTCACGAGTCACAATTCATGTAGATATTGAATGCATTTTAGAATATAACATTATCAATATCATACAGTAATAATTATGAGGAACTTTTTTTTTTTTTAAGAAATGTCATTTTTCTTCAAATGCAAGGGTCCTGTGAAATATCCCACAAAAATAAAAACAGCAGAAGATAATATTTAATTTTTTATAGTCAACAGACTAAAGATGGAAAATTTCAGGGGGCCTTCCTCTTCACCGGCAATTTTTTTTTCCAAAAATACATTGCTCTTCCCTCCAAAATGAGAAAAAAAAAATTGAGACCATTACCATAAACTTAAAAGTGGGATTGGTGGACGTTGGTTTAACATGAAAATAATTTTGGTATTGCTGAGGAGGTACTTAATAGGCGAGTTTGAAAATGGCAGTAATGGAGCTGTCAATATATATCAAAATTTCAGAAGGCGAAAAACTGTAACACCACTTAACAGTTATTAAATACCGCGATGCTAGCTTTTGTCATGACGCTTAAGGATAAAACTAAAGATTCTTAGAAGGGCTTAGAGAGCGCATACATGAGGAAGAGACGAGGGTGTGTTTGATAACTACTGTCCTCTTATGGACATGTACAGAGAATTATTTACAATAAATAACTGCTTCATTTAATTCACTGAAAATACAGACACCCCCCAACTTTCAAACGAGTTAGGTTCCATTAGTCCGTTTGTAGGTAGAATTGTTTGCTAGTTGTGTTTACGTAAAAAAAAAAAAAATACTGTACAGTACATACATATGCAGCACTGTACAGTGTTTAGGTCAAAAAAAAAAAGATACAGTACAGTACATACATATGCACTACTGTACAGTATTTAGCTAAAGACACTTACCTACTACATAAAACATAAAGCATATAGTATTAATGAATTTTAATACAGTAATACTAATGTAACAGTAAAGTAATACATAAATTAATACATGGGTAGGTTTTTGTTTGTATCTGTGAATGTTCGTAACTCTGTTGTTCATATGTATATGCTATTAAAATATTGATACATATACATCATAGTTTGGTGTAATTTAATGTAGATTACATGGCTGCCTTCAGGGGATTGCATTAGCATAATGATTTCTATGGAGCAATAGAAACAGTATCCAGCCTTAATTCCCCAGCTCTCATCTGTCTGCGTCCGCCCCCATAATGAGGACTAACAGTGACACCTAAAATGACAAACAAGCTGAGTTTTCAAGAAAACTAATGTCTATAAAAATCCTTTTAAACTCTGAAGAAAATGAGTGACACCGAGACATCATATGGTTAAATCACTTGAAAATTGTGGGGAAAAAAATTATAAAATGCTTAGGATCACAATTGGGATTTCCACTAAGCATACAACCAGAACATGACTGAATTTCTAATATGCTCCTATTTTTTTTAATGTCACTATCCATCCCCATTCAAATGGGGGTACATCTTTTTTTTTTAAATATCACCATCAATTCCCATTCAAATAGGGGTGAAAACAAGATGGATTGGAAAAGGAGAACTTAGGCTGGATGCCCTCCTAATTCCCACAGTGGGCTCACACATTGTTTTTTCACTTCTCAAGTCAAAAGCTCTACCCACAGCGCTCCAGTGGTCTTCTCCCTAATCTTGCCTTCCTAACATAAATTGTTTCCAAAATCTATTATGCATTTCTGGGCTTTGATTCACAATAGCACTATCACTTAAGTGCTAGCAAAAAATATCTCCTGTTGTCTATGTAGGCGTTGCTGCCGTTTTATGCCACAATTAATCCCAATTTGCATGAGGGCAGACACAGAGAGGTTGGAGCTGGAAACTTAAGGTTGGAGGCCTTTCCATATCCCAAGTGGTGGGCTAGAGCATACGATTGTCAATTCCCAAGTTGAGTCAGGTAACCACTGCGCTGCTGCTGTTTAATATGGACTCATTTCATAAAACACACAAACTGAGAGTAGAAGTGTTTTCATTTATTCTGTAAAGGGTCCCAACAAAACTCAGCTTTAGAAATACAGTGGTAACCCCAACCCACGAATGCCTGTACCTACAAACAAACCAACGATTGGATTCGGTTTTATGTCACGAACTCCCTTTTCTACTAAGGGCTAGGACGGTTGCCTTCTTACGAAGGACTTGTTTTGGCAGATGTTATCGTTACCCTGAGTGTATGCCCTTACTAACCTCAGTCCGTGACGGGGCGCGAACCCTCGACCTGCTGCCTCAGAGTCGTAGATGCTACCATTTTGCCCCGGAGACTACACCTACAATCAAACCAACCCGCGAACAAAATTTTGAACAAAATTTGACTCCAACCCATGAACAAAAATGAGTTGGCCAAGCCACCTCGTGTCCCATTTGGCCGCTCTCGGCCGCCACATGGGTTCCACTTGGCCGCTCTCGTTTTCTTTCAATTCTACATTGGCGCCTGCGTTGTGTGGTTCGTTTGTAATTTTATCACAGTTCTTGCTTATTTTTCATAGTTTTTTCTTTTAATATAGCCCTTATTATGGCTCTTAAGAAAGTTAAAAGTGCTAGTGAACTTGGCGTCACACACCCCAGCACATAACAGTGGAAAGGAAGAAAAGAAATACCTGTAATTGCAAAACAACAAAATGGGGTGCGTGTGTCCGATCTTGCGACGCAATACAACATGCTGAAAACCACAACCTGTATTATTATAAAGGATAAAGAAAACTTAAAAGCAACTGACGTGGCTAAGAGAGTCAATATTTTAACGAAGAAAAGGTCACAGGTGATACAAGAGGTAGAAAATTACTATTGTTGTGGATAAATGAAAAACTGTTGGCTGGCGATTAGTGAGGCCATAATATGCGCTAAGGCTTTGCACATCCACTAAGATTTAGTAGCGAACTCTCCGACTTCTAGTGGCGCTAAACTGAAGGAATTTAAAGCCAGTAGAAGCTGGTTTGAACACTTTCGTCGTCAAACTGGGATTCATAGCGTCATTAGACACAGAGAGGCGGCTAGTTCCGACCAATAAGCAGCTGATTCCTATGTAAAGGAATTCACTAAATATATCGAAAGTGAAGGTTATATCCCGCAACAAGTGTTTAATTGTGATGAAACGGGACTCTTTTGGAAGAAAATGCCCAAAAGAACCTTTATAACCAAAGAGGAGAAATCATTGCGTGGCCACAAACCAATGAAAGACAGGCTTACCCTTTTATTGTGCGCTAATGCTAGTGGGGACAGTAAGATCAAGCCTCTTTTAGTTTACCACTCTGAAAACTCGCGTGTTTTTAAATGCAATAACGAATTGAAGGCTAGCCTCCCAGTAATGGGTCAAGCGGATTTTATTCCTAGAGTGGTTGATTGAAGTGTTTGCGCCAGCAGCCAAGAAATATCGAGGAAAAGAATTTGCCTCTTAAGAGTTTCCTCATAATGGATAATGCTCCTGCCCATGCTCCAGGTGTGGAAGATGATCTTACTATACATTATGACTTCATTAAAGTAAAAATTCTGCCTCCCAACACCACTCCTATACTCCCGCCCATGGACCAGCAGGTAATTTCTAATTTTAAAAAGTTGTATACAAAGGGTCTTTTTGAAAGGTGTTTCCAGGTTACCAATGACACGGATTTGACCCTTCGTGATTCTGGAAAGATCACTTTAATATCCTCCACGGCACTGGCCTCATTGAAAAAGCATGGAAGGAGGTTTCATATCGTACATTGAACTCCGCCTGGAGGAAACTTTGGCCAGGTTGTGGTACTGATAGAGACTTTGGGGGCTTCAAGCAGGAGTCAGCTATAAAAATTGTGAATGAAATTGTGGCCACAGGCAAAAGTTTGGGCTTGGAGGTCAATGAAGAGGAGCTAGTGGAGGACCATAAAGAAGAATTTACCACAGATGAATTAATTGAGTTGCAACGTGAACAGGTGAAGATTCTCCAAGAGGAGCAGTCACCAGAGGAAGGGGTAAAGGTGTCCAGTGAAGAATTGAAAGAAATTTTTGGTAAGTGGAATTATGTGCAGGCTTTTATTGAGAATCATCACTCAGATAAAACTGTGGGCAAGAGAGTAGTGAATATGGTAAATGACAATGTGATGAATATTTTTAGAAAAGTTTTCCAAAGAAGAAAAAGACAAATTTCTCTGGATCGTTTCCTTGTCCCAGTAGGCAGAGAAGCAGCTTCCAAGAGAGAAAAGAGAGAGAAAACACCAGAAATACAGCCTGTTTCATAAAAGTTCCCTAACGTATTTATGGAAGGGAACTCTCCTTCCAAAAAAATAAATCCCCTTCCTCCTCCACCACCATCCATGTATGCCAGCAACAATCATCCACAAAGGTAAATACAGTACTGTATTTCTATTATTAATTTTATTTTCCTTCATTATGTGTGCTATTTTCCTTTTACAGAGTATATTGCTAATAACCTGTATTATATCTATTGGTATTCACGACTTAAAAAATATTAATATGAATATTTGTCGTGACCTGGAATGAAATTGGATTTACATGCTTTTCAGTGGGAAAATTAAATCCAATCCATGAACTTTCCAACCCAAGTACACTTTTTTTGAACGGATTAAGTTCGTAGGTTGGGGTCACCACTGTATATGAATTTTTTTTTATGTGTGCTTTTTGTCTCACTATCAGCACTCTTTTGGGAGTGGACTTAGATGGATTGAAGCTTGGAAATGAAAGTTAGATGGCCTTTATAAAGCCCAGCTCTGGGCTCAAATGCAAGTTCATCACCTCCCAAGTCATGCATTCTACCACTATGTTATGGCAATACCCATACACATGAAAATTATAATAATATGAAAAGTCATTATTATGAAGACTTCGTAGCCTACGAGATAATTATTATGAAATAAGCTTCTAAGAGTGACAGAGTGGAATAACTGCATATTAATAATAGTTTCGATTCCTCAAGACAAGACATGATTTTGCAAATCTCACAAACTTTGACAAACACTTCAAAACAAACAAAAAAACAAACAAACTTTATTTCCATTTCAATACAATGGGTATTCGTCAGCCAGGGTAAGCCCCAACCCCCCACTGTGGTGTCCAACCACAGCAGTTCTTGCCAGTAAACAGCTTAAACTCTCGGTCTTGGACGGGAACCGATCTTTTGACCTCATGAATGCGAACCCAGGGCGTTACCACTGTACTAGCCACTTGAAAAAGCTAACATAGCATCATAACTGCTTAAAATAAAGGCCTGCCATTTGAAAAAATTAAGAGTTTCCTTTATGTATTAATACCCAATTTTTTTTTTATGATATATACTTTACATTAAAATCATTTTGAAAACAGAAAGAACATTAAAAAGTTCAAAAAAAGTTAACAGTGTCATCATTTAAAAAAGGACTACCACTAGATAAAGTTTATGGTTTTCTTTATGTATTAATACCCAAATTATTTTAATTTAATGATGCATAAACTGTGCATTAAAATAATATAGAAAACAGAATAAACACGAAAAAACACCATTAAATACGGAGGGTTGTCACTTGAAAAAGTTAACAAATATTTTCCTTTAGGTACTGATACATGACTTAATTTGTGATGTATAAACGCTACATTAACATCCTGTAGAAAAAGAATACAAACAAAAACTTTCCATTTATGATGTGCTAAGTTTACATCACCATATTGTAAAAATATAATAAAACGAAAAAATTTCGAATTTTTAACAATAGTATGCATTAGAAGCAAATGTAACAAATAAAAAAAATTACAATAACCAGGCTTTAACCCTTTCCCAGCCTAATATTTTCCAAAAAGTTTTGTAATTCTAGACGAAGTGATAAAAATCAAGAGGTTGTTTTTGATACATCTCACTTGTTACTGGAAAGGATGAGATGCTGTAAGCGGGGTCGGTAGTTGTGTGATTAACACGAAAACACTCATCTCTGCCTTAGGAGGGCTCAGAAGGTGCCGAAAAGGATGAGATTACTCGATCAGTGATATTGTGTCCTTGCTGAAAAATGTCAAATAGGCAAAAACGTATTGCAATACTAGCTGAATTAAGTAAGGAAAAACTGAGAGGTCATTTCTGATACATCTCACTTGTTACTGAAAAGGATGAGAAGCTGTAAGCAGGGTAGGCAGACGCATGATTAATACGAAAATACTTGTCTCTGCCTTAGGAGGGCTTAGAGGCCGCCGACAAGGATGAGAATATTTGTTCAAAGAGAACTTTACATGGTAACTTTTTAACGTGATGGTTCATCCTTGCAGAAATATGTCAGAGAAGCAGTCGGTCTGTCATTGCCAAGATATCAAACCCCATATAAAAGCAGTATTAAAAACCTGCAACTATTCCCCCATGAAGCAATAGTTGACTATGTAACTAACTTACAATTTTAAGAGAAGAAATACAAATCATTCTTCATTAAAGTTGGAATTGAAAGATTAATGTATTACAAATGCACTTAATATTGTGTTTTAAACTTTAGAAGAAATTATTGAGATGTGAACACCATCTGACCATTTTTAACAACTATTCAGTGCCTCATACATATAGCTTACAAATACAGGGAGTATTGCATATAGAATACAAATACTCTGTACACTTTCATGATCAATTCGGAGAGAAAAAATAAAACAAAATATAATAAACCAAGAGGTGAAATTTGAGAAGAGACAAGTAATTGATAGGGGATATTTAAATTACTCCAGAAATGTGTAAAAAAAAAAAAATTTATACGAGTGTAAACAAAATATCATCAAACATATATTCTTGAGAATCTACTAATAACTGCATTCAAATAAACTGCATTGATATTTGACAAAATATGAATGATGCGGTATCCATGAAAAATTTTGCTTTTTTTTTATTTCCTATAATACCATATGCAAACAGAAACAACTCACTGCCATTTCTAGCAATACCTGTACTGTTCTTGAGTTTGGCTATTAAAAGCTAAAAGCACACTCACACTTATATAATTGTCATTTATGTATATCAACGTACTGTAAACTCCTGTAATATATATACAGTATTAGAACAGTAATAATCTTCCACTTCACATTATATTATCCAATTTCTTAAGTTAGGACTCCAACTTTCCTTAATTTGAGAAAATACTCCAAATTTAGTATATTACAAAATGGCCTTAAATGGCCTGCGAGGTCATGAGCATTAACTGTAGGTATATGAAGTCACGTTTGCTGACTTGTCAAATTCTATGTGACATTTGCTGACACGTCTAATTCTACATCTAATGCTAAACTTGTGTCAATTTGTAAATTAATCATGATACTAAAAATGGGGAAATATAAACATTCACTGATTTACAGGAAAACGTCAGAGTGGAATACTGATGACAAGAGTAGAAAGGCATTACCCATGACAGAACTTTTAAACAGATAATATTCATACAGTATTGTCAATTTCATCAATAATACTTTAAGTACATCCCTCGTTATTCGTTATGTTTATTCACCCAACATATATAATCTCGACCCACATATTTACACTTCTGCTAATACTACATTTAATTTCTGTTCTTGATATTTGCAACTTTGAACAATACAATATTTCAATGGGTCTAACGTTATTTTTATCAAGAGTTATAATAAAATTAGTGTATATATTGACTGAGAAAATAAATGAGAGCTAGAATAAATAACTTTAACAAATAAGAACTTTATATTCGAAACAACTGCATCTATTATTAAACAAAAGCATGCAAAGTAAAAACAAACACACACAGAACACGTACTGAAGCGTCATTTTTTCAAGAAAATAGTTTGCACTATAACGCAACTGCAAGATCATGCCATCAAAAGCAATACGATCTCATGACTTTGGCAAATATATTTACTACAACAATACAATTATCAATAATGAGAAAAAAAATCACTAAACAACTGAATCAAAACTAGAAGACTGAGCCGATCCCCTCTGACTAGGTTCATTATGGCCTTCTTTGCTCGTCTGCCAATGGGGGCTATGTGACTTCGTTCTCGTTTCATTTGTTCCATGAGAATGGGACAAAGAGATGGGCACTAAGCCCGGGGGAATCATTCTTCCTCCAACGTGGGAGAATGAGGAAGTGTGTCCTCCCCAGGACTGATTTTGGTGAGAAAAATGTTCGTTTCTCTCTGATCCACTGTGAAACGTGTCGTGCTGTCTGTGCGCTGGAGACAGTTGGTTGGCATTGGGTTCTGTGGACTCCTCTTCTTCTTGTTCATTCTCTGAAGAATTTTGTCCCTGTGGATTATATGCTTTTTGTTGACTGTGCTGTAAATTCACAGACTGAGAAAGTTGAGAAGGTAGCAAATGCATTGGGTATGAATGATGCATTGGGTGATGCTGGGGGTTTTGACTCTGAGGTGAGGTAGGATCGGGACTATGACCAATTCCAGTGCCACTTTTCCTCTGCTCATGGCACTTCTTCCATTTCTGTCTCCTGTTCTGAAACCAAATTTTGATCTGTTGCTCTGGGAGGTTTAACCGGATAGCTATATCTCGCTTGCGACCCACATTCAGGTACTGATTCACCTTGAACTCTTTCTCGAGTTCGAGGATCATATAGGGCGTAAAGGCTGTTCTCTTACGCTTGTACTCAAGACCGGGGAAAGACATCTTGGCTGTAAAAAACAAACATCACAACTCAGTGATGACTATTCACAACTCAGTGATGACTATTCTTTCAACATTAACAGTATCCTTAAAGAATTGTTATCGAATCTGATGACTGTCAACCACGAGATTTTGCATCTGTTTGTGTTATTATATATTTCTGTTCTATTATCAAACACAAGGTGTAAAATGATTTTCATGACCTTTTACATATTTACAGGAAAAATATGGTAATATATTATTTCATGGACATTCAAATAGCTCATATTCAGTGACTGTTTATTAACAGTTATATAAAATTCTATAAGGACTGGAAAACTCTGCTTGTCTTGCAGTCAGCTAATTGATGGTTAAATTCCAAAAGAGATAGTAAGTACTTGTTAAGACATTCAAAAACCACAATTAAGAAATATTCCAAAAATAGCCAATTGAATTATCTGTAACAGTGTAGCTTTTCACAGTATATAAATTACAAGGCTTAATTCAATCTATAATGAAATATATAATTAACAACTATTAATATGTGCAAAAAAAGCCAATTAACTCTCAAAAGCAACCAATAAAAATTAGTATATTGTTTAAATGGAATATAATGAATCAATTTTTTTTAAGTCATACAAAAGCATGTTACCATAAAACTTTGAGTGCATCAGAAAAAAAAGAACAGTAATCAAATGTGCAGCCAAGGACTAGAAGTGTCTTCAAAAGACCTGATTTTTGTCTCCCCGAGATAACGTTTAAGACAAGAAGTGGCACTTACCGAAGACACTCCCAGCCCCATCTGCAAAGAAACCAAGAAAAATGATGCTATTACACGGAGTTTTCCAGTCTTTTCTCATAGCCTTAACTAGTACAATACTTAAATGCTAAATTTACATGTTAGCCTTTATTGTTTTTACAAAATAAACTCCAAATATCACTCAAAGCCTAAACTAGTACACTAAGTCATGCTAAATAAGTTAGTGTTAAAATCGTTTTTATGATAAGAACTACAAATAGCACTCTCTTAGCATTAATTAGTACAATATGTAATTCTAAACATGTTAGTTTAACGTTTTCTATGATCTGAACAACAGATATCACTTGTATTTAAATGTAACTAAATTTAATAAGACTATGACTGGTGTGCATGTATATATATACAGACACTCCCCAACTTACAAACGAGATAGATTTTAAGTCCGTTTGTAAGTAGAATTGTTTGTAACTTGTGCTTAGTTAAAAAACTATACAGTATTTAAATATCCAGTACTGTACAGTACTTAAGCTAAAGACATTTAACTACTACATAAAACAATGTATGCAGTACTAACGAGTTTTAATACAGTAATAATAATGAAATAAAACATTCTGGTACAGTAATACATACATTAATACATGGGTAGATAATGGGTAGGTCTTTGTTCCCATCTGGGAATGTTCGTAACTCGATTGTATATAAGTAGGGGAGTTTCTGTGTGTATATATATATATATATATATATATATATATATATATATATATATATATATATATATATATATATATATATATATATATATATATATATATATATATATATATATATATATATATATATATATATACAGTGTTCCTTCCATTATCGCGATGGTTCGGTTCCGGGACCCAGCGCGACAGGAAAATCGTGAAGTAGGTTCAGCCTATATGTACATAGATATTTTAATTTATTTTTACATTTACACTGTATAAACCCTCCCTGTACTGTTAACAAACCACCCTTTACTTCATAAATAACAGCATGCAACGTAAATTTATATGAAAGTGATAGGAAAACTTACCGTGAATGAGGTGATGATGACGTGACATACTTATGTACATAGGTATTTTACAATTATTTTTCCGTTTATGTACTGTATAAACCCTCCCTACACTGTTAAAAAAAAAAACTTTACTTTATAAATAACAGCATGCAACGTAAATTTATATGAAAGTGATAGATAAAATTACGGTGAATGAAGTGGTAATTACACGACATACTCACGTACAGTAAATAGGTATTTTACAATTATTTTTACGTTTACGTACTGTATAAACCCTCCCTGCACTGTTAAAAAACACCCTTTACATTTTTTATCAATTAAATAATGAAATTTGTTTTTTTATCAATAAAAAAAATGAAAATACTGAAAATTTTTATTTTTTCAATATTTTAATATTTTTGTGTATACCCAAAATATAAAATAATAATTTGCCAAAAAATAAAACCGTGGTACAGTGAAAACGCGAACCAAGAAACGCGATCCAGCGAGGGATCACTGTATATATATATATATATATATATATATATATATATATATATATATATATATATATATATATATATATATATATATATATATATATATATATATATAGTGGGTCCTCGTATAACGTTGTTCCGAGTTACGTCGTTTCACCATTACGTCACAGGCCAATAAATAATTAATAATTAATTAATAAATTAATTTTTCAACCCACCTGGCTGGTGTGGTAAATTCAAACCGCACGTGTTGAACAGTTTATGAGAATGGCAGACGAATACAAAGCTAGCAGCACTGCTGTATTCATATTTATGAAGTTACTGGCTTTATTTACTTATTCATTTATATATTTGGATATATTGAAGGATTATATCGAATTAAAAAAAAAACACATTACTGTAAATATGTTTTATTCGCAATACACACGAATACACAGCTGTACTCGTATTTATCGAGTTAAAGGCTTTATTTATTTATTTGTTTATGTATTTGGTTATATTGAAGGATTATATTGAATTAAAAAAAAAAAGCCGTACATGCGATTCTATTCAAAATAGTTTGTTGAGCGTGGTGTAAGAATGCGGTTCCACGCGGAATTAGAAGAGATAGAAGAAACGCCGATCAATTTATTCCCGCCTGCCGCATTGTTCCTAGTGCTTCTGTCTGCTCTCTCGTTGTGTTTGCTCGTTATTGACATTACTGTGCCTTCCAAGTGTGTTAGTGATAGTTCTGATGGCAATGCCACTATGAAAAGAAAAGCCATCACCATGGAAATTAGAATTGAAGTGATAAACCAAGCTGAAAAGGGAGAATCTTCTACAAACATTGCCTGCGATCTCGGATTAGCCCATACGACCGTGGCCACAATCGTCAAAGACAAAAATCGCATCCATGACCACGTGAAAGGTTCGACATCTATAACGTCCACGGTGATAACAAGGCAGTTGCCTTATGATCGAGATGGAGAGCTTGCTAGTGCTTTTGCTTCAAGACTAAAATGGATGACATATCCCAACAAGCTTTATGTTAATAGAGGAAAAGGCTTGAAAAGAGAAAAGGGAGACGGCAGTGCAGGTGAGGAGTTTGTTGCTGGTAGAGGGAAGTTTAATCGTTTTAAGGCTCGTGATAATTAGCATTATATAAGAGTGAAAGGGGAAACTGCTGGTGGTGATGAGGAAGCAACAAATATGTTTCCTATTGATCTGGCCGAGATAATAAGGAAGGGGGGTAACCGCGCCAAATAGATGTTCAACGTGAATGAGATTGGCTTATTCTGGATGCATATAAATAGTCATATGTATATCGCAAAGGAGGAGAAGACAGCACCAGCCATAAAGTAAGCAAGGAGAAACTGATTTTGCTTTTGGGGTGTAAAACTGATGGAGACTGAAAGCTAAAGCCCTTGTTAGTTTATTTGGCAGAAAACCCAAGGTCACTCAAGGGCGTTTGGAAGAGTCAACTACCAGTCATCTGGAAGTCAAACAAGAGGGCTTGGATAACCCTTCAAATACAGTATATGAGGACTGGTTCTCCAACAATTTTATCCTAGAAACAGAAAGGTACTGTGCTTCCAAGGGTCTGCCCTTTAAAATTTTGCTAATTCTGGACAATGCCCTTGGTCAACCTGCCCATTTGGATGACTGTCATCCTAATGTAAAGGTGGTTCACCTTCTGCCTAGTACCCCCTCCTAGAGATATATAATATATATATATATATATATATATATATATATATATATATATATATATATATATATATATATATATATATATATATAATATATAATATAATATATATATATATATATATATATATATATATATATATATATATATATATAAGAACAGAGGACACTGCAACATGCCTACTGGCACACACGAGGCAGCTCCATTTTTGAATTGTATTTTCAGCATGTCTAACCTATTCTATTCTACTCAACTTATTTATTCTATTTTTCTGTTTATGATTTTTCTAATAAGCACTAACCTATTCATACCCACCCTACCTCTGTCATATGTCTATCTAATCTACATTTGAAGGTGTCTAAGGTATTGGCATTTACTATCCTACTAGGAAGCTTGTTCCATGCATCAGCTACTCTATTACCAAACCAATTTTTACCAATTTCCCTTCTGAACCTAAATTTATCAAGCTTAAATCCATTATTACGAGTTCTGGTTTGATCATGAATTTTTAAAACTTTATTAATATCTCCCTTGTTAATCCCTTTAAACCATTTATACACTTCAATCATATCCCCCCTAACTCTTCGCCTCTCTAGAGAATGTAGATTAAGTTTTTTTAATCTGTCCTCATATGTTAGATTTCCGATATTGTGTATCATCCCGGTCACTCTTCACTGCACTCCCTCCAAGGATTCAATTTCCATTCTATAATATATATATATATATATATATATATATATATATATATATATATATATATATATATATATATATATATATATATATATATATATACACCTTGTTCGCTTTTTCCACGAGCTAATAATTCGCGAAACTGGAATAACACCCTTAAAAATAATAGTAAAAAAAAAAATACGAAATTCATGAATAACGCCCGTGCAAAAAAATTCTAAAAAAAAAATTTTCATTTTAGTAAATAGTCGACCGCTTCAGAGGCACTTTTCTGCCATCCTTCTCCTCTTCTACTGCTTAATGTGATCGGATATTATGAAGATAATGGAAAAAAGCATTAAGAAAAAACAGCAAACAAATTTTCAATATAATATCGTCAGGGAAATAGCGTGCGAGGGTGCATCAGCTGATACAGAAGTGGCAAAACGTTTGTGGATAGAGGTTCGGTCTCCCGCATCCTCCTCTTCTTCTACCGCTTAATGCTGTCGAATATTATGAAGAAAATTGAAAAAAACTTTAAGAAAAAACAGCAAACAAATTTTCGATATAATATCGTCAGGGAAATAGCAACCATGGGTGCATCAGCTGATATGGAAGTGGCAAACAGTTTGTGGATAGAGGTTCATTCTCCCGCATCCTCCTCCTCTTCTGCCGCTTAATGCTATCGAATATTATGAAGTAAATTTAAAAAAGCATTAACAACAAACAGCAAACAAACTTTCGATATAATATCGTCAGGGAAATAGCCTGTTGAGAATATATATATTTAAGTTTCCCATGTACAGTACGATATATGTTTCCTTTTTCTCTCAGCTGCCTTTGTTTACGTTTAGATTTCATGCAGCATGGCTGATATGTAAATAAGATAGAATAATGTTTAGAACCAAGGAATATTAATAATGCTATAATCTTGAAAATCAGATAAACCCCAAATAGAGTGAGTAAATAAATATTTTGAGTAAGATACGGCAAAACGTTTGCCGAGAGGTTCATTCTCCCGCATCCTTCTCCTCTTCTACTGCTTAATGCGATCGAATATTAAGAAGAAAATTGAAAACAAGCATTAAGAACAAACAGCAATCAAATTTTCGATATAATATCGTCAGGGAAATAGTGTGCGAGGGTGCAGCAGCTGATACAGAAGTGGCAAAACGTTTGTGGATAAAGGTTCATTCTCCCGCATCCTCCTCCTCTTCTACCGCTTAATGCAATTGAATATTATGAAGAGAATTGAAAAATAGCATTAAGAACAAACAGCAAACAAACTTTCGATATAATATCGTCAGGGAAATAGCCTGTAGAGAATATATATATATATATATATATATATATATATATATATATATATATATATATATATATATATATATATATATATATATATATATATATATATATATATATCATTTAAGTTTCCCCGATATACGTTTTCTTTGTAACAACTTGTATTTTTTTCTTTTTCTCTCAGCTGACTTTGTTTATGTTTAGATTTCGTGCAGCATGGTCGATATGTAAAGAGGATAGAATAATGTTTAGAACCAAGGAATATTGATAATACTGTACTATAATCCTGAAAGTTTGATAAACCCCAAATAGAGTGAGTAAATAAATATTTTATGAGTAAGATATTGTGCCTGAATAGTGATAAGCATCAGCTGATACGGAAGCGGCCGAACGTTTGCCAATAGAGGTTCGTTCTACAGCATCCTCCTCCTTTTCTACCGCTTAATGCGATCACATATTATGAAGAAAATTGAAAAAAAGCATCAAGAACAAACAGCAAACAAACTTTCAATATAATATCGTCAGGTAAAGAGCGTGCGAGGGTACATCAGCTGATATGGAGGCGGCAAAATTTTTGCATCCTTGTGCTCACCGCCACCATGCACGTCCAGTGTATGCCTGTTGCCCACCGCATAATAGAGTGCTTTAATATGTTTACTGTACAGTAAATCTGTATATCTATTATAATCTACATTATTTGCATGTTTACATAAATAACTACAGGTCTCTCTGCTTTGTTATGTACTTATAAAATATGTTTTACTTATCTTATATCTTTGGTAGTGTGTCTATGGACAGTTGTGGAACGAGCTATGCCTATTATCATTGTTTCTAATGGAAAATAACTTGTTAAATTGCGCGATTACAATATGCGGCACTTCTGAGAACCTATCCGTGTTATTCTAAGAACTAGGTGTATATATATATATATATATATATATATATATATATATATATATATATATATATATATATATATATATATATATATATATATATATATATATATATATATATATATATATATATATATATATATATATATTTTTTTTTTATTTAATGGGCTTTTCTTTCCGTGTATATATATATATATATATATATATATATATATATATATATATATATATATATATATATATATATATATATATATATATATATATATATATATATATATATATATATATATATATATATATATATATATATATATGAATCATTTTTACCCCAACCGGGACCTGAACCTAGGACTTATTATTACTAAGCCAAGGCACTACCAACTACACCACAGAATGTTAAAGAGAAACAAACCTCAAAGCTCATATCTGCTATGGTAGGAATGAACGCATTCTATCTGAATGTCACTATGTTCATATTACAGTTTTCCCAACCTCACTCCTGGTTTCGTTTTCGCATTTAATTCAACTCCAAATTTCATTCTGGACCAACAATAACCAAATAAGCACATTACATATGTGAAAACATGATTCATGTGTTCACATATGTAATGTGCTTATTTGTATATATATATATATATATATATATATATATATATATATATATATATATATATATATATATATATATATATATATATATATAT
>JAXCGZ010018903.1:60000-140000 GCA_037179515.1 Halocaridina rubra
AATACACTGCTAGCAACACAGTTGTCTTCATATATATAAAGTTCATGGCTTTATCTATATATGTGTTTATTTGAAGGAATAATATAGTCTTTACAAAATTACCAAAAACATAGCAGTAAATATGATTATACGAAATAGTTTGTTGACATTGCCAGGTACACTAAGGTTGCCACAGGGGTCACAGATAGCCTGAGGCGTTACAAAGGAAATTTGGGAGGAGAAGAAGAAGGCATCCTTCCAGACTCACTTGACCAATTCTTTGTGAAGGCAGACCCCTCAGCAACACATCCTATATCCATTACCTCAGGTACCTCTATAGACCAACCTGTCCTAGTATCTCCAGCAGCTGCTGCTCTCTTGCTTCTCCAGACTCACCTGCCCCAGTCTCCTTAGCACCTGCCTCTCCAGCTTCCTCCACCTTATAAGCCTTGACTGTCTCTCCCTCCCTTGCAATGCCCCTTCCAGTGTGCAAGCCGACCACATGAATAAAAGTATGACATACTGTATAGTATACTTTTACTATTTTTATGTCTCCGATTACACGAGTAAAGGTAAGCAATACTGTATAGCGTACATTTACTATTTTCATGTCTTATATAGTTTCTATGTTGTAGGTAATTAATTTTTAGTATTGGTGGAAGACCTAGGTTCATATTTAGGTGTGTTCCAACTTACGATGAAAACCAGGTTACGACAGCTGTTAGGAACGGAACCCTGTCGTAAATCGGGGCCCCCTGTGTTTGAAAGTCAGGGGTATATTTATAATTGAAAGTCAGGAGGATCTTAATATTCGAAAGTCAGGAGTATTATAATATTTGAATGTCAAATTTATCTGAAAGTCAAGGGTAATATTCAAAGTCAAGTGTATCCTAATATTTAAAAGTCAGGTGTATCCTAATATTCAAGTCTGGAGTACCTTAATACAGCATTCAAAAGTCAGGAGTGCCCTAATACAGCATTCAAAAGTCAGGTGTACCCTAATATTCGAAAGTCTAGGGTATCCTAATATTCGAAAGTCTAGGGTGTCCTAATATTCAAAGTCAAGGGAATCATAATATTTAAAAGTTAAGGGTACCCTTATATTTAAAAGTCAAGGGTATTTTAATATTTAAGTCAAGGGTACCCTAATATTCGAAAGTCAAGGGTATTCTAATGCTCAAAAGTCAAGGGTATTCTAATATTCAAAGTCAAGGGTACCCTAATGATCAAGTCAGAGGTATCCTAATATAATTTAATTAATATTTTAGGGTGCTTTTTCTAAAAATTTATAATAATAATAATAATAATAATAATAATAATAATAATAATAATAATAATAATAATGTCTGATATTTTCATTAGATTTGCTATAGGATATGAACCAACTATATTTGCTATTGGAAAATACATATCAAATACAAATGCAGTAAGTTATGACAAATTTAAACATTGCAACAAAACATGTACATGGAGTAAAAAATCACAGTTTATCAATTTCAGAGGCTTACTCACTTCTGTATAAGATCAACATTTTATAATGTTCCAAGTTCTTTATTACCTTCTGTAGTGATTCGAACAAGAACCGTGAACTCCCGTTCTACATACCTCAGGTTTAAATCTTGAGAATTCCTCTGGCATACACACACACCTACCTATATTTGCATGAAAAGATGCCCTTGCAAACATACATGCACACAGAATCAGTAATCATGCATCTAAATATTACGGTTAGATGAAATTTCAAGGAGTGTGACAGAAGAAAACTCCAAAGTAATTAAAAATAATTTACTTATTTATTAATATTACATATATTTACAACTATGTACATATACTGATAAACTTGAATGCCTTCACAAGGCATAGGTGCATCTACTTGTGTATTAAACAATTTCAGTGACTACAGTCAATGCATTATCAGAAACAAAAATGTCTACTCTTCTTGTTCCGTATGCACAGGACATGAACCTTGGTTCAGCTAAGCAAAAAAGAAAAGTCCATGACAAGAAATGCATACACCATATTTATAAACCTGTAGGTTACTTAGAACAAAGAGTATGCAGGCTTCAGCATCTCGCACAATCACATACGCCACCAACAAACACTCCCTGAAAGCTCTGTGGATAAGCCTGCTCAGCAGTGGCTTCCTTGGAATAACAGCAACAACAAATATGTCTCTAAAGTGGATGCACCTTGAAGTAAATATATGACAAGAACATGACTATCTTTGGAATTCCATTACCAATCTTTGGGTCTCACTCAACTCGTAGTTTCTTGAAATGCTAAATATACTAAAAGGAAAAACATATTAATCTTAATTTATCTTCATTTTCTATACTATTGGCTAATCCTGTTAGCAACCTTCAGAAAATTAAGTTCCTGGAGTAAAATCATTTATGTGGATGCATTTCACGACAAAACTAGTCCTATTTTATTCCCTAGATGAGTCTACGATGAAAAATATATAGAAAAAATATGCAGTTAGAGGGATGGGAATAGAACAAAGTAATATGGTATAATAATAATAATAAAAACTATAATTCTAAAAACAGTAATAATAATAATAATAATAATAATAATAATAATAATAATAATATGAATTCTTAGAACACCAACAACTAATTAATCAGATATAGGGGAGATTTTAATTCTCAGTTTTTGTCCATATAAAAAACATTACATATATATTACATATATATATATATATATATATATATATATATATATATATATATATATATATATATATATATATATATATATATATATATATATATATATATATATATATATATATATATATATATACACAGTGATCCCCCGCTGTATCGCGTTTTCACTGTATCGTTTTTTTTTTTTTTTGGCATATTATTGTAAAATACCTATGTACATGAGCATGTCATGTAATTACTACTTCATTCAATGTAATTTTATCTATCACTTTCATATAAATTTACGTTGCATGCTGTTATTTATGAAGTAAAGGGTGGTTTGTTAACAGTACAGGGAGGGTTTATACAGCGTAAACATAAATATAAATTAAAATGGGAGGGTTTATACAGCATAAACATAAATATAAATTAAAATATCTATGTAAATATAGGCTGATCCTACTTCACAGTTTTCCTGTCTTGCGCTGGGTCCCGGAACTGAACTACCGTGATAATGGGGGGATTACTGTATGTATGTATGTATGTATGTATGTATGTATGTATATATATATATATATATATATGTATGTATGTATGTATGTATGTATGTATGTATGTATGTATGTATGTATGTATGTATGTATGTATGTATGTATGTATGTATGTATGTATGTATGTATGTATGTATGTATGTATGTATGTATGTATGTATGTATGTATGTATGTATATATATATATATATATATATATATATATATATATATATATATATATATATATATATATGATAAGGAAGCCCATCAGTGAAATAACACAGAAAAAATAACGCTATATTTCGGGTCCATGTAGGACCCGAAATATAGCGTTATTTTTTCTATGTGTTGTTTCACTGCTGGGCTTCCTTACCACTGGGTGCTGTACGCTAACAGTTTGTTCTTATATACTGCGCATATATATATATATATATATATATATATATATATATATATATATATATATATATATATATATATATATATATATATATATATATATATATACACTTCAAAATTGTGCAAATTTAAATATCTACCAACTATTCTTGATATTTGTGCCAGAATAACTGGCTATAACTGGAAATAAGAGATACTTAATTTATAAGACAAAAATCATCTTTGGCTTCTTATATTTACCATACACTAACCCCAATACATACATATTTATACAAATATATCAGTATATGAAAATATACTCTGATACAATGCTATTGCCTATACATGTCCAAAGTGTACAGTCAAAACTTTAAATTTACATATTTATGAGTTCAAATAAGAAAGACAGAAGAGAGCTGTTGTTGAGGCTAAGATATAACTTGCTCTGCCAGCATGGAAAACAAGTCATCCTCTCTAGAAAATATTAAGAGTAGGTAGTCTGGAAAATAATCATTTCTAATGATATTACTGCTAATGTTCATGTTTTACGTCATGAACCCCCTTTTCTATTAAGGGCAAGGATATTGACTTCTTTCAAAGGACTTTGCTTTTGGCAAATGTGACCACTACCATGAGTGAATGCCCTTCCTAACCTCAGACCGTGGCAGGTTTCAAAGCAACGACCTGACGAATCGAAGTCGCGCACACTTCCAACCCTGCCATGGCGGACTGATAATATTACTGCTAATAAAGCAGTGAATATCAATGAGGTGTATATTAAATCAATAATATATGAATGCATGATTAGACAATTTCTAGAGAGTGCATAATATAAGGTACTATATATAGGGAGAGCATAATGTCCAAGTTTTGATGACTATCTATGATATTTTCATAAAAAAAAAAAAGCAATCTACCTTAATACACACTAAATGAATTAGACTAGAGCAGCTGGAAGTGTTCCACTATCCTCAAGAGAAGGAAAGCCATTCTGCTGCATCAAATGCGAATCTGCTTGAACAACCGAGGCACCACTGGATGTGCTTATATAGCCGTTGAGTCCGACCTCCGGAGTTGGGGTTCTTAAAAACGATGCTTCAGAATGGTGAAGAGGATTTGGATGATTAGTTTCCTCTTCCCCAGACACTTGATCATCATCTTGGCTGGTTGTCACGTCACCCCTTACCACTGACTGCGGGTGATCAGATGACTGAAGCGAAGGTAACATGGCGTGAGTATTTGCAGAATCCATGCGAATGTTGTGTGCAGCGAGGACATGGCGTCTCAAATCGCACACGACTCGATACGATTTGTGGCAAGCCGGGCAAAAGAAGCTGCGAGTGCCATGGGCTCGATGCATGTGCTTGCGCAGATTACTAGGGTTACTTATGTATCGACCACAAACAGGACATAGGCGCCCTCCTGCGTGTGTGGGTAACGATATCGCTGAGTCCTGAGGGGGATTATGGTCTTCGTTTCTTCCAAGAATATCGAGCAAGATACCGGGTCCAACATTACTAACACTATTGCTAGTAACTAAATTATCAGTTGCATCATTTCCATCCCTTAAAACATCCCTTGGACCCCTCCTGCTCCTACCCCATGTACCCACCATACCCCTCGATACCCATGGGGGATTCAACAGGGCGCGCCGTTCCCAGCCGCCCAAGTCCCCAACACCGGCGCGCCCTGCAACAAAAAACACTCATCAGCTACGGTGTTAGTTTTTCTACGTGCATGCTGTACAAGTAAACAATTAATTCACTTTGAAAATTCAATACGACATTAAGTTAATTTTATCCGGAAGTAATTGTAACCAAGTGAAATGTATTTTTTACTAAAATAAAATAAAAAAGATTCCTATTGATTAATACCAAAGTTTTCAATCCTGTTCAGTTACAGTAAGCAGAGGTAGCTATATCTCTATTCAGCTCCATTACCCTGCTAAGCTTTAATCAAATTCTCAGCAAAGTGCTGCCATGTTGTAAGACCTCTTGTACCAATAAGGAGGACCAACAAAACATAAGATTAACATATATGTTGCCTGATGAAACTGACGATTGTTGTAACTAATATTAACTATGTTTATGAACACTGTAACAAATGGCTAACAACTTATAATTCTTGCAGTACAGCATATTGTTTTTACTAACAGTACACACATATACAATGGCCGCAATCTCCCTTGTAAGGGGGCCGAGTAAATGCACACACATTCACCAGAAGCCAACATGCCTTGAACACTCCTCTCAGCACCATAAAGAGTTGCCACAAATCCCCCCCATTCCAACCTGCTTGGGTCATCCACAGGGTAAGCGGGCAAGGATCTTTTGTTGTGAATCCTGACAGCCGAAACTGGTTTACCCCCACAGCTTCATCACATGGTAACCCCCACAATTACTTGTTCTTAATTCGCCAAGTTAGCAGATGCCACCTCAGTAACTTTTACATGTCTGATTTGGGTTATAAGGCACTGTTTTTAGTGACTCCAGTATTTTCACTATAATATCGATGCACACTTAAATTCAATGCTGGCGACATCGAATATTGTGGCCGATATCAGAAATTCCAATGGGTGACTATGAGCTCATATTTAAAAAAACTGTAGTTCCTATAATTTGTGCACTCATTCCAACAATGTAGCATTATGGCTAGAATACTCATATTAGGGCCATAGGAAAAGCATCCAGTATTCATTCCCTAGCTTCAATCCATCTGTGTAGACCCCCAAATGGGGATTTTAGCGACATATTAAAAAATGATCCAATCCCTATGTAATACCCATCTGTCACACAACAGAGCTCAAGGGAACTGTCAACCTCAATTTGACATCCATTTGTAGGAGACCAAAACAAGTCAAGCAACCTTTCTTCAAATCTGTATCTATATACTAACCTTTGTCAGAGACAAATGATAATTACATAGTAAACTACACATTCAATATCATATGAGACTTAATAACAGCAGGAATGAACTTCCTCCTAAATTTTTCCATCAAAAGAATCACTACTTCCCCAGATTCCTTGGTACATACAAAATTTAAGACCAATTAGCCCCTTAAGAGCAGATTGCATCATATCACAACCCTGGACCTGGCCAATGTCAAAATTGCATGTGTTATATAAAACACTCAGCGCAGGTGGGCGCTAGTGTGTAATCAAACACAATCAAGGCAGTATGTTTTTTTAATGTCATCCGATGTAAATCCCATCATAAACTTAGGAAGGAAGGCTGGAGAGAAGATTAAGTTCCAGTAATTATTTTTCAGCTAAAGCTCTTCCAAGTTAACTGGAGCCTATCATGATCTCTCAGCTAAAACTTCCAAAATTACTGGAACTTAAAATAATCTTTCAGCTAAAATTCATTGAATACTGGAAGCTAACATGATATTTCAGCTAATACTCTTCCAAGATTACTTGAATCTATCATTATCTCTCAGCTAAAATGCTTCCATGATGACTGGAACCTACCTTGAACTTTTAGCTAAAACTCTTCTAGGATTACTTGAACCTTACACGATCTTTCTGCTAAAATTCTTCCATGATTACTGAATCTTAATATAATCTTTAAGCTAAAACTCTTTCATGAATACTGAAACTTAACATGATCTTTCTGATAAAACTCTTCCTGTATTACTGGAAACTAATATGATCTTTCAGCTTAATCTCTTCCAAGATTGCTGGAATCTAAAATGATCTTTCAGGTAACTCTTCCATGATTACTGAAATCTAACATGATCATTCAGCTAAGGCTCTTCCATAATTACAGGAACCTAACATGCTCCTTCAGGTAAAACTCTTCCACGATTACTGGAACCTGACATTTTCTTTCAACTCAAACTTTTCTATTTCATATGTTCAGCTAACAGCAATACACCCAATGAAAATATGAATCCACAGTATGCATTCTACTTCTTGAACTAGCAGTGATGTAGAATTGTACATACATACACACATAAACAATGTCCACAATCCCCCTTGTAAGGTGGGTGGTAGAGGCAAAGCACATTTTCACTAGAACCAATCATACCTCAGCCATTCTTCATAGCTCCTTGAGGGTAAAGGATTGTCACAATTCCTCCACCACCACCCTGCTTGGGTCATCCATGCAGTAAGTGGGCAAGGATCTTCTGCTGTGAAGTCCAAAAACCGTAGCCATTTACCCCCAACAGTTCGTCACATGGCTAACTCACTACATTCACCATCCCAGTTATTGTGCTAGCAGGTAAAATTTTGAAATCAGACAATATCCAGGCTGTACACCTCCATTCACAAAAAGTTTTGATAAATGTTTTGAATGCATAGAGAAGTAGCACATAGTACCAACTCTTTAGGTGCAATGTCATAATTTTAAAATAAAAAGGAAGAATGGTCTTATCAATAAGCATGATACCATGGCAGGAGATTCTTTACCACTTACACTGTGGATGACCCCCAAGAAGGGTGGTGGAAGATGAACTGTGTCAATGCTTTATACCCAAGGACAAAAAAGAAGTGATAGAGGTATGTTTGGTTTCTGGTGAGTGTGAAATTTAACTCGGGCACCCTTTTCACAGGGTGGATCAAAGTCACTGTATATGCATGTATAGTTACAAAAAGCAAAGGTTTATGTTCTGATAGACAAAAAGTTAAGTCATAAAACATGAAAATGCACTATAAAAGTAGACTGTCAGTAAAAGCATCAATTTTTATTTGAGAATCTATCATTTTTCAACAATCACAAAATACCGAGATAATTTAAGTCATATGACTATTGTATATTAAAAAAAAAGAAGCATATACAATGTAATTTTTTATTTCTATTCATATCTACTTAAACAGCATCATCTTCCGTAGAACCCCTTCGAAAAAGAAATATTTGTGAAAAATCAATACGCCAAATAACAAAATAACGACATAATAAATATAACTTATAATAGCCAATGGTAAATGAATTAAGATACACGGAGATATATTAAATGATTTTAACTGAAACAAACTGATTTTAACCAAACTTTTATTTTCAACCATTAGTCTATTTACAAGAGCTACAGACGTTGACGACATCATTCTTATCGAAAGCTACAAACAAAAACAACCATAAGCACGCCCTATCATTATATATATATATATATATATATATATATATATATATATATATATATATATATATATATATATATATATATATATATATATATATATATATATATATGAATGATGTAAATATGGTTAAAAACACTGAGAGAGAAAAAGAGAAACAATAAGAATACTTCATAAAGATTGAATTCATAATCTTCAATCTTTAGGTACTCTGCTATTCCCTTTTTTCTCTTTGTAGTCTATGTGTGTGCATATATATATATATATATATATATATATATATATATATATATATATATATATATATATATATATATATATATATATATATATATATATATATATATATATATATATATATATATATATATATATATACTGCATAGTGGTACCCCCATATGTATGCTTTTTCCTAAACATACATAGCCCAGATTAAGTTTAATTCATGAATTGGGCACAAAATAGAATACAGTAAAATCAGTAACTAAATTATATATATAATTAAACTATCACAGCAACATACAGTGATAAATTGTAATTTGAAAGCAGTCTACAAATGTATTTAATAATTTCTGGAGTATACTATTTCATATATTCAAAATGTGGATACCTGGAATAGAGCATACTGGATTCATAAATAAGGGAGACCCATATATATAAATATATATATATATATATATATATATATATATATATATATATATATATATATATATATATATATATATATATATATATATATATATATATATATATATATATATATATAATCATTGACTATGAAGGGAAAACAGGAAACAACGGAGAACCTTAGTGATTATGAGTATATTTATCTACGCATCTTCAGTTATCTATGAAAATTAGTTGAGAAATATACTCATAAGTGCTAGGCTAGTCCACTGTTTTCTATGATCATATTTACATTATTCATGTAGTTCTAATAAAACAGTCACACACACACACTTTATATATATATATATATATATATATATATATATATATATATATATATATATATATATATATATATATATATATATATATATATATATATATATATATATATATATATAATTTTTTTTACAATATATACAGTAAAAATATAGGAACCATGGAAACTGCCAAGATAAAAATAATTCTGGGAATGGCAATTCCCCTTTCATTATCTACTTTAAATAGAAGAGGAGCTGGTTCTTTAACGGTTTTGGTCTTTGGCAAGAATTCCCGACTCAATATTTCTGCAAAATTACCCAAAAAAAAATTCGGGATTCTAAAGACCACTCCAAATTTGTCTACTAGGGGCTAGGAACAGGGTGGTCAGAAGGCTCGACACACTCATTACACTCGATAATTCAACACACTCGCTAGTTTTGCTACAAAGTGAAGAAGTTAAGGAGTAAAATAGACAGCTTTATGAAGGCCATGGCTTTGATTTAAAATCAAATCATTACCAATTCTATTTTTGCAAACTAATAATAAAAATATTTAACATCCTAAATTAAACTCTAAAGGCACTCAAATATTCCAATAGTGTACAGTTAATGCTGTTATCGGTCGGCTGCATATGACATAACATTACAGAGATATGTACAAGCATATGCATCTTCCCTACTGCCTACTGTATAATAACCTAGTGTCTTTTTCTTTTAATAAAAAGCAAACCTTACAAGTACATCATTGTAGCACTAACACAGTTTCTGTCTTCTTAAGGACACTTGCGGCAAGCTTGTAGCCTGAGACATACAGCTTCTTTATTGTTTATTCATTATTACTTCTCTCATGCTTGAACTCTCACACAAATATCCTCAATCCATAACATGCCACACAGCTCAATATATACATAATCAGTGTGCTGAGACATTACCAACGATACCACTGAACGTATAGGAGAGAAACCTCTTAGCTGACTGCTGAAGCTAGGGAATGAATACAATCTACTGAATGTCTGGATATTAGGTCAAGTGTATTCAATTCCAAATTCCAGCAGTTAGCCAAGAGGTTTCTCTCTTCTCTTATACTTTTAGCGGCACTGTTGGGACAACTCACACAGTCAGTCATATATATGATTTATGAACAAGAGAAAATATGCATCGAGTTATATGAGAAAATATACGAATAATTACATTACCATAACATGACTGGGGTTAAAAACAATAGAAAAATACTGTACTTCTAATCTTAAAGGACCTTTTCATACTGTACACAACACAGCAATCATACAGGTACCATATATCGTAGTAAACCTTCTTGAGTTCTCACTACAAAATCTTTATCTTGTGACCATAAGGAACACAAACGTTGCTAGAGACTTAGGAAGAGGTATAACCATCATCAAGTATATTGAGACATTGCTGCTTTTATATCTAAGCTTGCCCAATCTTAGAATAAAAAAAAAAAAAAAATATGCAATAATCCTATTTTTGTTTTATATTCTATCTGCAAAAATAGGTTAAAAACATTGTAAAAATGGAAATTTTCAACCAATGGATTACTTGAGGTTATTCCATGAATAAATAAACTTTATCTGAAAGTTCCCCAGAGAATCACCATGAGCAAAAGTGAGATACACTTAGAAAGCAAAAGCTGCTGAAATAATGGCCATATTATTCTTACTTATCTATTACAACTGTTGCTACTGTTCACTGTTTTACATGTCACTACTGATCTCCATTCAAATAGGGGTGGGGGCAGGCAGGTTGAAGCCGGAGAATTAAGGCTGACAATAATCCTGTCAAAGGACAACCCCGATTTTTATAAAGTTTTTGTTGCAATACATTGAAATGGGAAGACACTCAACTGGCATACAAAGGGAACATCCCTTACTATCCCTTCACATCTGGAAAGTTACAGCACTCCCTATGTTTCTTTTTTTTTTCCCTAGAATGTTTATTGGTGCCTGGGCACAATGGGAGATATTTTATTTGCCTGTCCCGGTGTCACACTCACTAAGAAAAAATAATCTGCTGAAATAGCATACTAAATATAATACAACACGTCCCCCAAAACATGAGCAAACAATACTTTTAAAAGCAAAAACAAGAATTAAGTAGGACTTACAGCTAAATATTAACCCTAAATGTATTTTGTCTTTTTTAGTAATGAAAGATACTGTACACTTCATACCTGAACAGAGCAATTACTTAATCGTTATGATGCCCAAAGACGACAAGTTTTACCAAGCCCTGTAATTATCGTCAGTTTATGCAGTCAAGCTAAACAAAATATGGATGAAGTTTGGGTAACGGGAGATCATATATCTTAAAAACTGCTACTCTAGATTTTCTTAAAGGTATCATAATCGGTTCTATGACAATTGCCCCCACAGGACAATTGTCCCTACAGAACTGCCCTAGATATTTGCTTGTATTCCAATTTATACTTATGAACTTAAAGTTGGTTACAATCCAATCTCTAACCTATCCTAACAAATCATATTACCTGACAATTCTCCTTTTTTGAGAGTCAATGTGGCAATTAGTCTCTGGTGCAGTTATCTGAGGGTCAATTGGACCAGGGGCAGTACTCCTAATGTCATCATAATCACAGTACCTCATGAGCACTAAATATTGTAGTCAGAGAAGTTTCCTGAAACTAACTTGCTAAAAAATATAGAACATGCTTTTTACAGACTTTCGACAATAGTGTTCAGCAAATTACTAGTACAAAAAACTTCAAAAAGGGACATAACTAATTTCAGAGACAATAACGGTAATCGTGTTTAGTATTCACATTTGTTAGTGATGAGACCAAATTGTTTGACTAAATGGATAATACATATCTCTCCCTCACAAATCATCTAATTTCCAATTTAAAAAAAAATAGTTTGACGATATTTTTGTGAATCCTGATAATGGTGATAATTAATGAAAATATGAGGCAAATATGATATTTTGCTTCCTACCAGGGCAACTAACACAAAAGATTATCTAGTATAATTCAAATTACTATACTAGTTCAGATTACTCAAGTAATTTAAATAGCTAAAATATTTCAAATTACTTAAGTAATTCAAATAACTAAAGTAATTCAAATTACTAATGTAGTTCAACCTACTAAAGTAGTTTAAATCACTAAATTAATTAAAATGATTAAAGTAGTTCAAGCTACTCAAGTAATTTAAATTACTAAAATAGTTTAAATTACTTACAGTACAAATTACTAAAATTGTTCCAAATACTCCGATAATTCAAATTACATCACTACAGTTGTGACCATGATTTCAAGCTCAAATGAATATGGCATATGCCATATTTGAGTAAAAAAAAAGTAAAAAGTCAATATTAACTAAAAAGATTTCCAATGCCCTAAGTTGAAAAGTGAGCAGTGGAAGTAAAATAAAATCTCAAATATTGTCAGAGTTTCATGAATTTCCCAGGAGTCAAAATACAAATTCTATAAATGCTGCATTCTGCAAAAAACTTAGTCTTCACCCCCTCCCAAACTTAAGACCTGACCAAACCAAACACTGGCCATGGTAACAACTCTTACATAAAAAAAAGAAGAAAAATTGACCTAGTAATATAAAATAATAATAAATATAATGACACTACAAGAACAATAAAAATAATAATAATAATAAAAATAATCTCAAATGACACTATCTCCTGTTATTAAAAGTAAGGTAGTCACGGTAGTAGATCTCAATAATAATAATAATAATAATAATAATAATAATAATAATATAGCAAGAATAAAAAATATTTATTGCTGGATATCAATAACTCAAGTGGGTGAGGTGGTGCGGCGTAGCACCAAATTTGTAGGTTGGTCTTCCTCAGCACAATCATGGTCTTCAATCAGGACTTTACTCTCATGGAAGTCTTCATCATCACCTTCACCTTCTCCCCCGCTGCCTGCAGTCATACTTTCGTGTTTAACTGTTCCGCCCAAGACAGCTGTTGCAGAGGCAGCTGCAGCTCTTTTCTGGGTGGCAGTGGAACACAGTAACACATGCTCTTTGATGTAATATCTGTTTCTAAAAGTACGGCGACAGATCGGACAAACGTACTCTTCCCCCGAATGTTGTACTCTTTTGTGCTTGTTGAGATTTGAGCGTGATGTGAAAGTTTTATTACATATATCACATTTGAGCGGAGCTACAAGAGAAGAGACTGGAGTAACTCTTAAGGACGAAGAAGGATGTTGTTGCTGAGTCCCGACAAGACTGGCTGTAGGAGACGGGCTACTTTTAGGAGTGACAATGGGTATCAGAGCAGCCAATGGCGAAGGGGTAAGCGAAGGAGACTGACCATCGAGAGAGGGAGATCTACCCGACAGAGTCGACGTACTCGTACCTGGAGATCTTGTAGTGGACTGATGGGAAGGCAGTTTTACACAGAAAGAAGGTGAATGCCCTTTACTGCGAGTATTGCCACCGGGTGAGGGAGGAGATCTCATGTGACTAGCAGCAGTAGTAGCAATCGCTACAGCAGCAGCGTAAATTTCCTGGGCAGGAGATTTGAGGTTTCCTGGGGTTCTGGCGTTGACTGGGGACCTGCCCTGTCCATGAGGCTTAGGAACGCTGCCCACCGTGCCCAAGTGGTCCGCTACCAGGCGTGCGAAGGTGCCTGAAAGTAGCAAAAGTTTTGTGACTACTGGGCCGGTGGGAAGGTTTCCAAATGCCTTCACAGGAACAGGTTCTAAAAATAAGTTCAATAATTTTACAATTTAAAGTTTTCTGCAAATTTTCTTATGTCAATCATGAAGTAAAATATTCATTCAGCCTTTTTATTTATCATTGAAAGAAAAAATTCAGGATTTGTGGAAGTAAAAAAAAAAATCAAAAATTATTGAAAGGCTAATTAAAGAATAATTCAGAAAATAAATTAATTGAGAGTAAATTAATTGTATCTAATTAAAACTGATATGACACAGAAATTAAATTTAAAGAATTAGGAGTCATCTTAAGTTTTTATACATACAAAAAATCTAATAAAAGAAACACTAAAAGTAAATAAAAAGTCTATTGCAATGCGGAATTATAAATTGGTAATATATAAAAAAAAAAATCAAAAGTTTATACCACTACAGCTAATTTAACACACTCTCCATTGTCTACAACTTAGGAAACGAAACAAACCCACAAATAATTGTCAACACCAACAAACAAAAATAAAAGCAAAGACAACGTAAAAAAGAAAAAAAGAAAAAAAATTCTTAAGGGAACTGTACTAAATCTTACCTCTGTGTCCAATGGTTAGCATGTTATTTTAAGTTAATTTTTAGTTAAATATTAATTTTAAAAAAAAAAATACAAAAATTATGATTTTAGGGGACGCAGACTCGTTTCTACAACTATGTTCCCTATGCCCCTAGTAAACACAGCCATGGAATTTGCCGTGTCAAACAGAGTAATACAATACAATCGTAATTAAATATCCAGAAACAAAAATGCTACTTGCATTTAGATTCTCAATTTTTTTATCTAGGTGTATTTCTATAATTAATATACAGTATACAAGGCCAACATCCATTAGCCACCTAAGAAAATTGCTGTTCCAAGAAAAGTGTCCCCTACCAACTGCCCCAGATATTTACTTTTATTCAACCTAACCTAATCTACCCTTAATATCATTACTGAACAGTTCTCCTTATTAGAGAATCAATGGAATAACTGCTCTATGGCGGAATGGAACTATACAGTGCCATCCTTTTGGCACTAAACTGTTTTAGCATTGCCTTTCTGGCACTCAGCTGTTTTGGTTAGGTTAGGTTAGCTTAGAGCCAAATAAGCGATGCCAAAACTTTAGCGCCATAGGAGCGGCTCCAAAAAACACCCAACCCGTTCCATGGGGCACTTGTCCGAGGGGCAATTCACCTGATACCAAAAAAATTTATGGAAGAAAATATTTATTCATTTTATGCTCATTTACAAATCCTAAAGCTATGATGACATAAGGAATAGAGCCTTGTTGAGAATAAATTCCTATACTACAAGAAGGACATTTGAATGGGAAGTCAGTAAGTCAAACAAATTTATATCAAAAAGTCCATGAGCTTATACAGACACCAGAGATTATAATTCCCACTATCATATTTATATTTCCTCCTAAGAGAGAGGGGAGCAAGAGTACTTCCTCCGTGTTCCCCTGCGTGTCATAAACGTTGACTGAATGGGGCAAAACAAGGAGACTTAGCATCCCCTCCTCTGTATTTTTTTCTCATTAAGAGTCAGGGTATTTTGCTTTGACTAAGCTACTCCCTTTATAAGGGAGAATATGGCCCATGTGAATATATAGATGTTTATCTCATAGAATGTTTGCTTGTTTACATTTTTGAGTCACTACTCATACCCAAAATGGGGGTGGATACAGAAAAACAACACATGGCTGGGGAACTGAAGTTGGCTACCCTTCCTAGCAACACACATGGTCTTGGTCACGGAGCTATATTAACTTTGTATAGCTTTATATGTTAAAACTCTCCCAAGGTCACAGACTAAATTTCGTTCTCTAAAGGGACTAACCAATTGTTAAACAGGTCTTGCATCACTATTAACCCACATTCGAATGGGACGGACACAGACAAGCTGGAAATGGGAGGTAATGCTAGCTGATTGAAGGAATGACCAATACTTTTCAATAATCATCTTTAAGAATTTTTTGCAAATAATCATATCTGCTTCAGTAAGCAACTTGTAAGTTTTTTCTATTTAAGTAAATAAGTGTATACCAAATAAGACAGAACACTAATTATCATACATGAGGTATAATTACTAATACTCCTAACAGTGTAGTCTGTAGGGGACAGTACTTTTTTCAATGAGGGTTTGTATTCCAGTGCGGGACAGGAAATACAGTAAATACGGTATAAAAGGTTAGTATAGACAGAATAAAAACACTGACCAGATTAGCTCAGATTACTGAAAATTATCATCATCCGGAAATGTAATAATAATTTTAACAATTAACGGCCGAGAGGAAGGAATTTGAAGAAAACACAAAAATTTTTGTTTTTTCTGAGTGAAGTATTTCCAAATCTCCAGCCAATGAGCAGTTAGGACAAGTCAATAATCAATGGGTTATAAACAGTGCGAGTTAAGTTTTGTTTGCAACGATAGTGTATATGTTACTTTAACCTCTACAGAACTCGGTAGACAGTCTAAAAAGTCTAAAATGGTCAACAGTCTAAAACAAAGCTGATTATGAATTTACTTCAGAAAAAACTTAAATGAATAATGTCATAAATACAGGTTCTAGCAAGTGAGTGAAATTTACTATTTATTTATTTGAAACTATTTCAAAACCAAGTGGATGCAGCTAAAGGTCATTCATTTCTATCTGAGAAAATAAATTCGTGGAAAACTCCCATAGGACAACTGGCCTAACAATTGTTTTTATTTCAACATAAGTTTGAAATTTGTTGCCTTCAATGCAAAATCTAACCTAACCTAAATCTTATTACTGGACAATTTCTATGCCCTGTTCATTATCCATTATTCAGATCTTTTGCTCCATCTTATAAATGGTCACCTAATTTCTTTTCCTTCATTGAAGGTACTGTGAAGTACGGACTCATACATTCACCGAAAAATTTTCAACCACATATAATGCTTTTGTTCAGTCTTTCCACAGTACCAATACACAATATGTGACTCTTTCCACTGTAACAACAGCACTATGTAACTCTTTTCACTGTGAATATAATCCCTATGTGACTCTTTCCACTATGTAACTTTCCACAGTAGCAAAATTCCCTAAGTAACATTTTTCATTGTAACAATTCTAACATGGTAATAAAACAATGTCACATGCTTCTTCACTGCTTTCGTTTTACATGTCAATATTTATCAGCATTATGAGGGAGAACGCAGTGTGGCTGGGTAAATAAAGCTGAATGCTCTTCCTTAACACCCATCGGCGGGCTCGACAGTGGGTCTGTCAACTCTAGAGTCGAGTATTTTACCCATTCCATTACATTCTTCTTTATTAATTTACTCAAATTAATGTCACACTACAATTTTTTTTCAGCCCTCTAGTAAAAAATTGAACTTGAAAAAAAGCAAATGAATGAAGGGACTTCACAATCTAAATCAACTCTTAACACTGTAAATAATCATGGAAATAGAAATTAAATATTTTTCTAAACATATTCCAGAACGAGAATATATGGGGACCACCAAAACGTGGTGGTAGAATGTTGAACTCGGGAGGTGATGCATGCGTGTTCTAACTCAAGCAGGGTGATAAGAAGAGTATCCAGCCTTAATTCCCCAACTTCAGTCTCTTTATCTGCATCCCAAATGGGGACAAACGGTGACATAAAACATTAAAAACGAAAAAACCAGAGGCAAAATGTACATAACTATCCCTTTCATTAGGTACGAATCCATGTGCAGCTCTCTAAACTTGTGGAGCAGATTTCTGTACTTCTATTAAAATTTGACTAAATACTTTTCACCATATTCACTTTTAAATTTACTTTACTTACTTTACTAAAACTTCTATATTTCAACATAATTTCTATTTCCCTCTAAATATAAGAGCCATAACCCCCCTTGTATGGAGGAAAATACAAAGGAGGATCCCCAGTTCCCTAGTTTTGTCCCAATGAGTTGACTTTTACATGTAGGGGAACACAGAGTAGGTATGATTTTTTACGAATTGCAGGGAAACACGAAGGAGGTATGGCTTTTATGAAACGTAGCGGAACACAAACAGTTTAGGACACGTAGGAAAACACAGAGGAGATACTCTCCCCTTTTCGAAAATCAGTAAAGAAATGACACCAATAGCTGTCAGACTTATCAGAAAGCAAAAAATCTTTCTTACTTGGATCTCATACTATAATCTGTCCCTAAAAGCTAAAAACATACAAGAGGATATTATTACTTAATGCATAAAAATTCCTTTATATCGATACTTTATACTGTATTCTATTTTATGATTAAAAGAAACCAGGACAGTTTCCAAGCCAACTGCAGTACAGTCTCAATCAAGATCACCAAACTGATTACTTAATTCATTATAAACTTAATATATTAATTCCTTAATTTATTAAGTAATTATTAACTTATGTAATTTATCAAGTACTAAATCAGTTACATAATTTATTATTTACCTGCAACTGCACAAGCTTCCCACTTTAATCTTAATGTGGAAAATATGGAAATAAAATTTACTCTATTGCATGGCTAGCAAATTCCTCGAGTTAATTAAGGAAAACTTTCATATAAGATAAGAGACATACACACACACAACAAGCAAACAAAGTCTTCTTTGGCTACAGTATGAAAGTTTAAACAATAAAATTAGCACAGTAGGAAAACGAGTAAATAAATGCACAAAATATAAATAACATATATATAAGAGACTGAATACATAATATGAGGATATTATAAAAGAGCCCAGATAGGAAGTATATATAAATATTGCCTGAGTAATATTAACTACAAAAGCTTTTTCTCTGAGGAGTCTTCATAACACATAGAGTATAGTTTCAAATCCATGGAATTTCACAGCCACTGCATCCTAGTCAAGTTTCTCGTTTTTTTGGACAGATTAATAATGTAACTTGGTAAAATTATCATAGTTTACATGTATCTGTACAAGATTCATTCCCAAGACACAAAAACAACCATGTCTAGAGTCACATATACATATGGATGGGTCAGATATAGCCAGGAATGCTGTCTGTGTATACTGTACAATGCATAAATACGTATATAGACTCTTATATATGTATATATATATATATATATATCACATATGTATTTGTAAGAATAAAAAGTTTCGTACTACGAGCTGACCAGTGGAAATTTTTCCCAGCACTTGAAACTCAACACATCTTAAAACATAGTTATAAAATAATGACTCTTGACTGGTAGACAAAAATTATGAAGCAAGTATATTAAGCATATCAAGGAACTAAGGTCGCCATTCTAATACACTTTAATTCATAAGCTGCCCACTAATCACTCCATTTTCTGACCGTAGGAAAGTCCAAGTTGTTGTTCTTCGTTTCCCAAGTGGTAGTGCTGAAAGCATGGGGGACACAGAGCGACATTACACTTGTGGCATTTAAATTTCGTTCGCTTTTCATGACCATTTACATTACAGCGTTTACATCGCCACCTCTTGTATCCTTCCTGAATAAGACAGTGTTGCGTGCCATCAACACTCATAATCATTTCTGTGGCTACAACCCCAGCGTACGGACTACTGTTATTTCCGCTGCTCTTGTGGGCCAAGTGACGCAGGCCATGATGATGATGATGATGATGCCGGTGCGCTGCCGGATGCCGATTCTGAGAGTTATAGGGCGGCAGTCTCGTAGAGGGATGATGCAGAGAATGGAGAGAATGATAGCTTTGAGGATTCCTGTTCTCCACTGCTGCCACAACAGCTGCCAGGGCCGCCGCTGCAACAGTGAGAACATTTCGCTCAACCCAAGTGACGGGAAGGATAATGCTTATTCTTCTTCCAAGAAAACACAAAATGTACACGCTAGTTTAACCCCTTCCCCAGCAATGACGAAATATCTCGTTTTTGTCTGCCTGACACATTTCAGCAAGGACGAAATATCTCCTTTTTGCCCCTCCGACACTTTCCGGCAAGGACGAAATAAATTTGTCAAAAAGTTAATATTTTAAAACGATGCTTTGCATGAGTATTCTCTTCCATTCCAGAGGGGTATTTCAGCGTTAATGATACATATGCAAACCCCACTTAACACACTCTCAGCCTTTCTAGGAACAGGCGAGACATATAAAAAATGACTTCTCTAACTTTTGCCTTACTTCATTCGTCTGGAATTGCAAAGTATTTTTGTAAAAAATTTCGCTGGGGAAGAGGTTAAGTAGATACAAAGGTGCAATGCATCATCATTAATTGGCTGTTATATCCTATATAGAAATTCAACTCCACGTTTAATAAAAAAAAAGTCATTTAAAAAAAAATGGACCTAATGAAATTCTCATAAAACACAAAGACGAGAGAGAAAACTTTTACCTATTTTCTTATTAATACCATACTCTTTTACATATACAGCTATATTAAAGACACTTAGGATTTCATATTTAATCGTAAAAAAATTATAATAATACTGTACTATAAGATATATGTACCAACAGAGATAATTCAGTTCCGATGGATCGAATGAACATGTACGAAAACTGAGAAGTCAAAATAATGTAATATCGAAAATATGGCACAAGACCCAAAAATAAAATCTCTCGCAAAATCAAGCCAAGCCGACAAATGAAAATTTTAAAATACATCAAATCGGGAGTAATTTGTTCATATATCATTGAATATGCCAACACACTTCCCCTTTAACAACTCTTTCCCATATAAAACATCTTTTACGTAAGATACTAAGATAACTTTCCCATACAAAACAAGTTTTGTCAATGATGCTAGTAAGAAAATTTTCCCATACAGTACACCTTTACCAACATAAACTAGTAAGGTAACTTTCCCATACAAAAGCTAATTAGATGACTTTCCCATACAATACATCTTTTGCCAAATAAGCTAGTAAGAAAACTTTCTCATACAGAAAACCTTTATTCATATAAGCTAGTAAGATAACTTTCCCATAAAAAAAACTTTCTCCAACATATGTTAGGGGAAAAGTTTCCCATACAAAGATTTTCTCCCATATAAGTTAGTAGGTTATTTAATCAATAATAGAATCAAGGATAGGGGGACTTCATAAAATTTAATTTCTTCTCCTGTTGGTTTTGGTGTCAGGAGATCAAAATTCAAGCAGGAAAGGACTGCAAAAGTGCTCCCTATCCTTTTAGTTCTCTCTTATTCTGCATAGCTAATATGAGGGTATTATTCTCCCAAATCTTTAATTCTTATTAATTATACAATCAAAATGTCACATCCTACTGAAGGTGGCAAGATAGTCATATGCATCACCCTTCCAGGATAATGACATCGCCCTTACAGGATAATCAGAAGTCACCCTTACAGGATAATCACAAGTCACCCTTTTAGGATAATTGCAAGTCACCCTTACAGGATAATAAATATTAACTATTGCAGAAAGTCATAAGTCACCCTTGCAGAATAGTCACACATGTCACCCTTGAAGCATACTCATACATGTCACACTTGCAGAAGTCACACTTGTTAGCCTTACAAGATTGTCACAAGTAACCCTTGTAGGATAGTTACATGTGATCCTCACAGGAGAGTCATACATCACCCCTGTAGGACGATAACATATCATTCTTGCAGGATGGTCTCAAGTCATTCTGCAGGATAGTCACAAGTCACCCTTGCAGAATAGTCCCATGTCACCATTGCAGGATAGTAACAGTCGCATGTCACCCTTGCAGGATAGTCACATATCATACTTGGAGGAGAGTCACACCGATCTTACCCAACCAATATGCCAGCGGCCAATCAGAGATGCCCCAACATTCGCATCCACAAGTTCTTTTCTTTTGCTTCTTCTTGAAAAAAGTACAAGAATGAAATTTCTTCCTCCTCACTGTCAGGGATTTTTTTTATAGCATTTTCCTACATGATAAATTTGAAATATACAACAACAGAGACAAACGAGCGAAGATTCTTGATGATCCTTTGAGATATAGTGTGTGTGTGTGTGTGTGTGTGTGTGTGTGTGTGTGTGTGTGTGTGTGTGTGTGTGTGTGTGCGTGCGTGCGTGCGTGCGTGCGTGCGTGCGTGCGTGCGTGCGTGCGTGCGTGCGTGCGTGCGTGCGTGCGTGCGTGCGTGCGTGCGTGCGTGCGTGCGTGCGTGCGTGCGTGCGTGCGTGTGTGTGTGTGTGTGTGTGTGTGAGAGAGAGAGAGAGAGAGAGAGAGAGAGAGAGAGAGAGAGAGAGAGAGAGAGAGCGTGTGTGTATTCATGATTTTCTGTTTGTGTGTATATCTGTGCATGCCCATCCCTGTTTGGATGGCAAGTCTGTATAATACGCAAATACACACCAATATAGAAGGAATAACTGCGCCAACATTATGAACTAAGAAGAGATTATGTCTGGCAACCATATGCTACTGGTAGTCATGATGAGTTACAGTTATTATAATAAATCATGTCCTTTATAAAAAAAAATCTACTATTTCACAATGTATGTTTGTGTAGGCACTATCTAGTAAGCTGAGACAGAATTCACCAAAGATCATTTATATATATATATATATATATATATATATATATATATATATATATATATATATATATATATATATATATATATATATATATATATAGTAATCCCTCGCTATATCGCGTTTCACCTTCCGCGAATTCAGTGCATCGCGGGTTTTTATGGAGAGCATATGTATTTTATATCGCAGCTTTTTTGAGTATATGCAGGAATCCACGATATGTGGAAATATTAAAATTTCCAGTATTTTCATTATTTGTTGATAAAAAAAAAGTATCTCCCAGGCTAAGAATAATAAAACAGTAAAAATAGTAAAAACAAAAATTTAAACATGTAACTCACAGTACTGCACCATATAAAATACTGTACAATAGCGTATTGGCGTCTTGGAAAACGCAAAGGGTCGCACCTACGTGAGAGTACACGGGATGCTATTGGCTGATGGGTGGGAGACCACGAATCACAGAATTGTTTTTCTATATGTTCAGTATCATGGGGTCTGATTGGCTTTTTGATTGAAGCTTGGTTCTCCCAGCATCTTCCACTGTCTCGCCTCACCCGTTCAGTCTACTCACGTGTGCGCCGTTCGCATTGTGCTTCTTAATACGTTGTGCTTGTGATTTTTACTAACTTTTTTCAACCTCTGCAAAGCCAACCAAGCGTCCTTCCTCTTCTAAGGCTTCTGGTAGTGAGCCTAAGTGGCAAATGAAGATGTTGACCATAGCAGATAAGGTAAAACTGTTAGATATGCTGAAGGAAGGAAGAAGGTTCTCCAATGTAGGCTGCCATTTCGGCATCAACGAATCTACTCTTCGATACATCAAGAAGGACGAGGCAAATATCTGGAAAACAGCGACTATTACTGTTAACAAAACAGCGAAGAGAATCGTAACACCCCGCAATAAGATAATAGTGCGGATGGAATCTGCTTTGGCCCTGTGGATTGCTGATTGCAGGAAGAAAAACATCAGCTTAGACACCAGTATCATACAAACAAAGGTGAAGAAGCTGTACGAGACATTCGCTGCAAACAAACGCGACGACGACAGTGAGGAGGAGGAGAAAGAAGAAGATATGGACAACCCACAACCAGGATCCTCCAGCGATTCTCCACCAAGGAAACCATTGTTCATTGCTAGCAAGGGATAGTTCGCCAAATATCAAAAACACTTTGGCCTAAAGAGAGTTTCGGTGCATGGTGAAGCTACCTCTGCAGATACAGCTGCAGCTGAAAATTATGTAAAGAACGACTGCAAGAAAATTATCGAGGAAGGTGATTATGCTCCTGAACAAGTATTTAACGTGGATGAGACTGGGTTATTTTGGAAGAGAATGCCATCTCGCACTTTTCAAGGAAGAAGCTAATGCCCCGGGATTTAAAGCGCACAAAGACCGCGTTACCCTCATCATGTGCGGGAATGCTGCGGGCTTCATGTTAAAGCCCGGGCATAACTACAAGTCTAAGAACCCTAGGGCTTTGAAGAATAAAAACAAGAATCTGCTGCCAGTGTATTGGATGCATAACCCAAAGGCCTGGATCACGAAAAGCCTCACATCGGACTGGTTTTACCAATGCTTTATCCTTCAGGCCAAAGTTAATCTTGCAGAGAAGGGTCTTGAATTTAAAGTCCTTTATTTGATGGATAATGTTGGTGGCCACGCAATTGATCTCGATTATGACGTTGTTCAGGTAGAGTTCCTGCCACCAAATACAACATCACTGATTCAGCCTATGGATCAAGGCGTTATTCGTGTGTTCAAGGCCCTCTACACACGAAATGCCCTGGCGACCTGGTTGACTCAATGGATGCGGACAAAGAATTTGCACTGAAGGCGTACTGGCGTAACTACACGATTGCTGCATGCCTTCAAAATATTCAGAATGCAATCAGAGATGAAACCAGCCACAATCAATGCCAGCTGGAGGAAATTGTGGCCGGAAGTCATCTACGACTATAAGGGATTCGCTACTGACAAAGTCCATAACTTGGCAGTTGCGAAAGCTGTGAAGTTGGCTGCATTGCTAGGAGGAGATGGCTTTAAAGATATGACTGCCACTCGCAGCCGTTGACTAATGAAGACTTGGAGGAAATGACAAAATCAGCAAGCAAAGAAGAGGAAGAACAAGAACAGGAAATACACGATGAAGTCGAAGAAACTGGCCTTACACTCGAACGGTTGGCAGCAATATACAACATGGCCAAAGAACTCCAACAACTGTCGCAGGAGCAGGACAATGATATGGTTCGTTCGGTGCACTTCTGCAATATTATTGACGATGCCGTGACTTCTTAAGGACCATCTGACACAAAAGAAGAAACAGCGACAGCAACTCCCCATTACCATGTTCTTCTCTCGCAAAAAGCAGCTGTAAAGCTGTCATAGGCTGTGGAGTATTTGGTTGTGAAGTATGTACACGTCATCATCACGTGATTCACGGTAAGCTTACCTATCACGTTCATATAAATTTACGCTTGCACGCTGTTATTAATAAAGTAAAGGGTGGTTTGTTAACAGTGCAGGGAGGTTTATACAGTAAGGGTAAAAATAAAGGTAAAAATCCTACTTCGCGGAATTTCACCTATCGCGGCAGGTCCCGAAACTACCCCCGCGATAAACGAGGGAGCACTGTATATATATACACCTTGTTCCTTTTTTCCGCGTTTTTTTTTTAACCGCGAAATTGCAATAACGCGCCCAAAAAATAACAGTAAAAAAAATACGAACTTCATGAATAACGCCCATGCAAAAAAATAAAATTAAAAATTCATTTTAGTAAAGAATTGACTGCCTCGGAGGCACTTTTCTGCCATCCTCCTCCTCTTCTACCGCTTAATGCAATTGGATACCATGAAATTATGAAGAAAATTTTAAAAAAGCATTAAGAACAAACAGCAAACATATTTTCAATATAATATCGTCAGGGAAATAGCATGTGAGGGTGCATCAGCTGATACGGAAGTAGCAAAACGTTTACCAACAGACATTCGTTCTCCCGCATCCTACTCCTCTTCTACCGCTTAATGCGATCAGATATTATGAAGAAAATTGAAAAAAAGCATTAAGAACAAACAGCAAACATATTTTCAATATAATATTGTCAGGGAAATAGCGGGCGAGGGTGCATCAGCCGATACAGAAGTGTGACAAAACGTATGCATCCTCGTCCTCACCGCCACCATCAGTGTGGCCAAAATAGATGAATGAGAGAAATAAATATAAAAAATATACACGCAAGCTGGTAAGTTATTTCAAGTATCTTACAGATGAATTAAATTTTTATTTTTAATTACAGTATGTACTACCATCTTGTAAGTAATATATATCTTAAAATGTACCATACATTTGAAAATAAAGCCATCCGCTTAATCTGGCAACCCTGGCCACCATGCACGTCCCAGTGTAAGTCTGTTGCCAACGGCATAATAGAGTGCATTAATTTGTTTACTGTACAGTAAATCTGTACATCTTTATACTGTACACTATTTGCATGTTAATACAAATAACTAACTACAGGTCTTTCTGCTTTATTATGTACTTATAAAATATGTTTTACTTATCTTATATCTTTGGTATAGTGTGTCTATGAACGGTTGGGGAACGATCTATGCCCTTTATCATTAATTCCTATGGAAAATGACTCGTTTTTTCATGTGATTTTCCATTTACCCATGACTTCTGAGAACTTATCTCTGCGTTATTCTGAGAACTAGGCGTGTGTATATATATATATATATATATATATATATATATATATATATATATATATATATATATATATATATATATATATATATATATATATATATATATATATATATATATATATATATATATATATATATATATATATATATATATATATATATATAATGCATTGATCAATTTATCATGTATTCAGCTTTTCTTTTTCTTTTTCTTTCTTATCACAACACTTCTCACGATAAGAGATGTAGTTTTCACATATTAATCTGGAGAGTACATTGTATGGAAAAATTTTATTTTCTAATTTCAAGTGTAACCTTTGACCTTACCACCAATATAACTATCCATCAAACAATAAATAGAAGACAATATACACTATTTTTTTTTTACTTTAAGTTTCTCATACCTTTATCACTCTAGAACTTATGCCCCAGAATTCTCAGAGGTTCTGATGGTAAAATAATGATGATGATAAAAATAATAATAATAATAATGACAGAACAATTCAATGCAACAATGCATTTTTAAATGTTTTCAAATAATCTATCTTCCTCTTGGGAATCAAAACTGGCAACTCTACACTAGCACTCCAAAACAACTCAACAACCTCTATGGCCCAGTTGGTTAAGGTGTGGAGTTCTAAAGTTCTCAGGTTGGATTCCCAACAAGGAAGGTAGATTATTTAAAGACAATAATAATAATAATAATAATAATAATAATAATAATAAAAAATAATAATAATAATAATAATAATAACAATACATAATAAACAGTTATAATACATCAATTTGTACTGCTACAAAACTAAAAGTCGAACCATCTTTAGTCAAAGAGTATAGACAAGAGCTTATACAGATTTATACAAAAATTGCATTGAATATATACTTCAGCTTTGAGATTAATTTCAACGACGAAAGTGCTACAGAAGATGACCAATGTTTCAGAAGTCTTCCTATTGCAAATATATTTTTAATTACAGCTCTCTTTCTTTTCCCTCCCTCAAAATGAATTAATACAGACTGTAGGCTAGTACTCTTTCTCTCTCTCTCTCATTATCAGTATATAAAATCAGTTTAGGCATTCTTTATTAAGGTCCATAAATATTTCTATGTTTAATGAAACCAACGGTACAGCAAGAATGAAAAAGATGAACCGTTATCAATATGGAAGGAGGACAGCAAACAAGCTTTCAATACTTTCAATGCTAGGTTTCTCTGAATACACGCTACACACAACAAAAATTGCGCTAAAGGTCAAGTACAGCAACAAACTCATCATAAGCGCTTAGATCCTCTGATTCTCGCTACTATCTCTCTCGCACAAAAGGAAATTTGAAATGCAGAATTGCAGAATTCTGCATTTTTATAATGATATATAAAATTCAGATATCAATCGTATGATAAGTATAGGTGTCGTTCAATCAAATATGTTAATATATATCATCAAAATGAATAAATACAGACTGTTAATATATATCATCAAAATGAATAAATACAGACTGTAGGCTAGTACTCTCTCTCTCTCTCTCATTATCAGTATATAAAAACAGATTAGGCATTCTTTATTAAGGTGCATAAATATTTCTATGTTTAATGAAACCAACGGTACAGCAAGAATGAAAAAGATGAACCGTTATCAAGAAAGAAGGACAGCAAACAAGCTTTCAATACTTTCAATGCTAGGTTTCTCTGAATACACGCTACACACAACAAAAATTGCGCTAAAGGTCAAGTGCAGCAACAAACTCATCATAAGTGCTTAGATCCTCTGATTCTCGCTACTATCTCTCTCGCACAGAAGGAAATTTGAAATGCAGAACTGCAGAATTCTGCATTTTTATAATATATAAAATTCAGATATCAATCGTATGATAAGTATAAGTGTCGTTCAATCAAATATGTTAATATACATCATCAATAACTTTTAGAAAAAACATGGACACTAAAGAGACGAGATATGGTTCATATCTGAACACTAAAAGACGTTGAGGTGAGTACTAAGAATTGAGTAACTAATATACTTACAGAGCATATGATAAAACTCATCTGTTTGTGTTTCAAGTTAGAATTTACACATGTCCTCCACACCCTACCATATACAGTATACATACAAAATAAGAAATATAAGTTTGAGTTTCATTGTTAATTCAGTTTCATTCCCTCAATATACAAAATTTTCCTACCTTCAATAACTTGCAGTAATTTTTCAAAATTTGAAAACTGCACTTTATGTGCATCGCCAGCCTACGAATCGCAGACAAATACTCTTACACTTATTACCCAATACCAGCCAGGTAAAAACATAATGACACAAATAATTTTCAAAATTCATAAATGACTAACTACTTAAATACAATATTCATGTAATAAGGTTGTACAGTTCTGTATAAGAATTACATGTTATCTACTTATCAAGTAAATATGAAACTCAAGTACATATGCAGTGAGCGAGATTGGCAATATTATGTAAGTGGCAAAAAAAAAGTTTTCATAAGCAAAGAAAGAGAAACAATACTCATGGCAGATTATCCTAGCCCACTTACCCTGTGGATGACCCCAGCAGTGTAGTGGGAGGAATTAAAGCAGCCTAATATTCCAAAGGAGCCAAGAGGAGTGAATGAAATAATTGGCTTCTGGTGAGGGAGTGTGTGCATTGACTAAGCCAACCCTTTGCATGGGAATACCAGCCATGGTATGTGTACATATGTATGTAAACACATATATATGATTTACTAATAACACAGTTCATTCAGAATAATTTGAACAAGAATTAGCCTTTCAAGTACAAATAATCTTTTGTGTAGCTGTCAATGTATTCTGACAAAAATAACTACTTTCCAAATACATTATTTAAAAAACTAAATCCAAGGCCAGGGGTTAAGAATACTTTCTCCATGTTCCCCTATGTCGTCAAAGTCGACTAAATGAGGCAGAACAGAGAGACTGGGAATCCCCTTCGCTGTATTTTTTCATCCTACGAGTGGCCAAGAGATGCGAGGGTATCTGGCAAGAGATATCCAGCCAGAACCCTAGTAATAGGGTCTCTGAATGTGCATGATTGTGGTGTAAATGAAAGTAAGAGGGAGGTGACAGGGAGTATGTTTGTGGAGGGAGAGATGGATATACTTCTACAGAGCAAAACTAAGATAAAAGGGAATGGCGGGGTGATATTTAGGAGTGTGGTAAGAAGGGTACCTGGAGTTGAGAGAGGAAGAGGGAGTGGATCTGTTAGTAAGTGAAGAGATAAATAAGTGTGGTGCAATGGAAGGAAGTATCATCTCATATAATAGAGGCTAAACTGAGGCTTGGATGCGAGATTTGAGCATTTGTAAGTGCATATGGCCCTGGCAGAGAAAGAAGTGAGGAAGAAAGAGAAGAATTTTGGAATGAAATTGAACAAGTATGTGGAAGACTTGGAATTGAATGTGAATGTGATTTTGATGGGACATTTGAATGCTAAAGTAGGGAATGAGCCCATGGATGGTGTAATTGGGAAGTATGGAGTATATGGTAGGAATGAGAGTGGAGAGAAAATGATAGAAATGTGTACTGAGAGTGAGATGTTGATTGCTAATACTGCATTTAAAAAGAAGGACGTGCACAAGTATACATGGGTCAGAGTTGATAAAGGAAAAGTAGTTGACAGCATTAATGGATTATGTTGGTGGAAAGGAGGATGACTGGAAGAGTATTGGATGTGAAAGTACTGAGAGGAGCTAGTGGTGGAATATCTGATCATTATTAAGTGGAAAGTAGAGTGAGAGGGAGAAAAATGGAGAAAGAGGTGAAGTGAGAGGAAGAGAGGTAAGACAGAGAAAGACTGTGAGTAAAGGCTAGTCTGAGGAATGTGTAGAATGAAGTGAAAGAGAAAGTGGAGGAGGGAGCGGAAGAAGAATGGGGCTGTTTCAAGGAGGAAGTTCTGAAGTGTGCTGAGGCAGTGTGCGGAAGGAGACTAACCGGTGAAAGTAAAAGGAAAGGTACTGAAAGGTGGAATGAGCAGGGAAGTGCAGTAGTGGCTGAAAAGAAGCAGGCATTTGAGGTATGGTTGCAGGTAGGTAATGTACAAGCGTATGAAGGGTATTGTGTAAGGAGGTCAGCGAAGCACGTGGTGAGGGAGGCAAAGAGAGAAGCGGAGGTTAGGTGGGGGCAGATGCTTGTCTGAGAATTTTGAAAGGAACAAACAGATGTTTTAGAAGGAAGTGAATAGAGTAGGGAAAGGTGAGTCTGGTAGGGAGGAGAGGGTGAAACGAGCATATGGGAAATTGCTGGTAGCTAGATGAAATAGATTAGAGATAGATGGGCTGAACATTTCTAGGACCCGCTAAATGAGGAAAATAATAGAGAAACAGAGGTTAAGGCTATGGGAAACGAATGAAGAATGCCAATGTTAGGTGATGAGTATGATAAAAGACATAACAAAAGAAGAGATACATTTGGCATTGAATATAATGAAAGCAAGTAAAGCACCAGGGATAGATGGATGTCATGTTGAATGCTTGTCAAAAGGCAGGGAGGCATTAGTGGAATGGATGGTTAGGTTGGTGAATGTATGTTTCAGAAAAAGAAGGGTCCAAGTTGATTGGAGGAGTGCATGTGTAGTTCCACTTTACAGGGGTAAAGGAGATATGAATGAGTGAAGTAGTTTTAGAGGACTTAGTTTGATGAGTGCATTTGGTAAGGTACATGGAAGAGGGTTAACTGAGAGACTTAGGAAAGGTACTGAGAAAATGATTGAGGAAGAACAGTGAGGGTTCAGGAGAGGAAGAGGATGTGTAGATCAGGTGTTTGTGGTAAGACAGGTGTGTGAGAAGTTCTTGGAGAAATGTAAGGACTCTTTTTGGCCTTTCATGGACTTAGAGAAAGTGTCTGACAGGGTAGATAGAGAGGGCTTGTCGAGATGTTGTGCAATTGTATGGAATAAGTGGAAGTTTGTTGAATGCGGTGAAGAGTTTTTACATGAATAGTAGAACATGTATGAGAGTAGGGAATGGTATAAGTGATTGGTTTGAGGTAAATGTAGTGTTATGTCAAGGTTGTGTAATGTCGCCATGGTTGTTTAATGTGTATATGGATGAAGTGGTAAGGGAAGTAAATGAAAGAGTATTAGACAGAGGCTTGGAACTAGTGGGTGTGAATAGATGGTTGAGAAAATTGAATCAGTTGCTATTGGCGGATGATACTGTTCTGGTGGCTGTTACTCAGAATGATTTGAATCATTTGGTGACTCAGTATGTTAGGGTGTGTGAAAGAAGGAAGTTGCGGGTGCATATTGGTAAAAGTAAAGTCATGAGATGCACGAGGAGTGTTAATGTTGGCAGACTGAATGTAGGAGTGAATGGGGAGTTGCTTGAAGAAGTTGAGAATTTTGAATATTTGGAGTCGAATGTTTCAAGGAGTGGACGAGTGGATGTCGAGGTAAGTCACAGAGTGAAGGAAGGAAGTATGGAGCAGAGATTTGAAATTCAAGAGAGTATGAAAGGAACATGTTAAATGTAATGGAGCTGAGGTGTTTGAGAAGTATTAGAATAGATAGAGTAGGAAATGAGGATGTCAGGCAGAACGGGTGTTGAAAGGAAGCTATTGGATAGGTTAGATCAGTGTGTTGAGCTGGTTTGGACACATGAAAAGGATGAGTGATGAACGAATAGTGAAGAGAGTGTGGAGTGCAGAAGTGATTGGAGGTAGGTCAAGAAGGAGACCTAGAGTGATATAGGTGGATGGAGTGAAAAGGCACTGAATGCACGTGGAATGTCATTGGAGCAGGGAAGAGTGCATGAAAGAGATAGGACTGAGTTGAGGTAGAATGTGTATAGATGACGCAGGCAAAAGGGATTTCTCACACCTGCTAGCTAAGTGAACTGTGATGAACGGGTGTGAGGGGTGTTGCCATGTGATGAAGTGGTGGGTATAAACCAGATGCGGCTGTCGGGCCACACTGTACACTATCCTTGCCCGCCTACCTTGTGAATGACCTAAGCAGAGTGGAATGGAGGGAATGGGGCAATCCCTTATCCCCAAGGAGCTAAGAGGAGTGGTTGAGGTATGCGTGGATTGTGATGAATGCACGTTTCCTGGCTCAGCCAACCCCCTTACACGGGGGGCATGAGGCCTTGTGTAAATATATATATATATATATATATATATATATATATAATATATATATATATATATATATATATATATATATATATATATATATATATATATATATATATATATATATATATATATATATATATATATATATATATATGATTATTAAGCACTGAGAAACATCAGAAAACTCTACATATCAATAAAAATGTACAAATAAACGAGCAAAGAAACAATAATCTAAAGCTAAACTATCACAACTGATAAAAACATGATAATGTTGTCATTTCTCTTTTAATGAACCTGCTTTATAAACGAGGTCAGAGGTCAAAATATACATCCAACATTCATGACCAGCAAAACTGTTTTTTATGCCAAGAATGGAAAGTGACATGACCAGAAATAATGTTTTTGATGGCAAGAAAAGTAAAGTGATATGACCAGCAGTAATTATTTTGATGTTTAGAGAGCAAAGTGAGATGACCAGCAGCACTATTTTTTATGCCAAGAAAGGAAAGTACGATAACAAGTAACACTGTTTTTGATACCAAGAAAGAAGTCACTTGATGCCAATCCCATCAAGTCAAGTCCTGTATTTTGAAGGGATAACTATACCTGAGTCCCCAGGCTAGAAACGCCACGAGTTACAAATTAACAGGTGCTATTTAAGCATGATTCCTGCCTTAAAATATTTAGTTGATCTTTCATTATTTCATTGCTTTTATTTAATCTTATGGTGAGCTTAGGTTTCATCTTTTTTTTATTTAATGAACTTTTAGCATGTCTATTCAATGAGGTTAGGTTAGGCTGGGTAGGGTTGAGTTGGATTAGGTTAGGTAATGTGAGGATGGCTTGGATTAGACTAGATTAGATTAGGTTGAAATATTTTTTTCATTTATTAAATTTTTTATACTAATTTTTGGTATTGACTCAATAAATCTAAGCTGCTCTGGTGTACTTTCTAACTCTCTGTTTAAGGAGTAAAAGTATGTCAGCAGGAATCACACTCCAGCGAAACCAATTAATTCGTTGAAAGATTTCATAATGCAAAAAAAAAAAGGGGGGGGGGGGAGTTTATGGTGCTTCAAAGCGGGAATCACTATAGCATAGTGGTAGAATGCTCGGCTTGGGAGGTGATAGACCCGTGAGTGAGCCCTCAAAGGGGTGTTAGGAAGGGCATCCAGCTTCTATTCCCCAGCTTCAATCTATGTTCACCCCCACAATGGAGACTAATAGTGACATAAAATGAGGGTAAAACGAGGCTTATATGATGTTTCAACATCTATTCCAAACTTAGTTTCAACATCTATTCATAACCTTAGTTTTTATATACCAAAAATAACTAATCCATTAAAACACAGAGCTGATAGAAAGACTAATTGTGTGAATACTCAAATAATCTATCAGGTTTTTTAGATTTGTGTGAATACTCAATAACCTATTAGGTTTTCAAGCTCAATTTCTCTAATCTCGCAACTCCACGGGCCCCCTTACACAAATATCAAGGGCTTGCGTTGTACACTACACGATTAATGCTAAGTTTTTTTTTTCTGCAAACGTTCTAGTCTCCATTCTACAATAAATTTCTTGGAAATTAAAAACATCACTGAACAAATTTTAGAAGAAATACCTACATACATATATTTTTTTACGTTCTGTGTCAGAATTAATCCTCATTATCGGGGTGGACAAACTGTGGCTGGGGACTTCAGGTTGGATGCTTTTCCTAACCCACCACAGTGGATTTAGGTTGCAGGTATGTTAACTCTACAGTTGAGTACAGAAACTTCCCTACTTACAAACAATCAAGTTATGAACATTCACAGATACGAACAAAAACGTACCGCTTATCTACCCAAGTACTAATGCATTACTGAATTTTACTCTACTACTACATTATTATTACTGTATTCAAATTCATTAATGCTGTATACTTTATGCTTCATGTAGTAGCTAAGTGTCTTTTGCCTGAGAACTTTACAGTACTGCATATATATGTACTGTACAAGACTTTTTTCACCTATACACAACTTACGAACATTTCTACTAATGAATAGATTTCTGAAACCTAAGTCGTTTGTAAGTTGGGGAGTGTCTGCATTCAACAGTGGTCACCATAAGACTAAGTTTAACTAATTGAGTAAATTACAACTGCCTCTGACACCCTGAATTAGACTCCAAACTCTTCAAACTCTGAAAGCCACAAACAAAACCTAAAATCATAATCACTATACGTCCAAATTGGGCCCATATTGAAGAGGGATGAGATGTATGTTGGGAGAATATGGTAAGGATGGAGTTGCCAAGCAGGAGGTAGAGGTAGGCCAAAAAGGAGGTTTATGGAGGTGGTGACGGAGAACATGAGAGTGTGTGGTGTCGCGAGGGTGGATCAATGATCCACTGCAGGAATCCTAATGGGGGAAGCCAAAAGATTTTATGATGATTCAAAAGAAACTAAATAGGCAAATTCTGTTACTGTCACGAAAAAGTTCTTTGCAATAATAAAACAAAATTAAAATTTGCGGGACCAGTATAAGAAAGACTGTGGTTTCAAAGTACCCTGCTAAAATCCATCAGCAAAAGGTAACAGGTCTCTGACAAAAAGTATTTCGCAAAGAGCTTCAGCAAGAATAAGAAGATTCATATTTCGGAGGATATACTAAACACAGGTAATTCCTGACATTGATCCAAAGTTGAACAGCAATGAAAATAGTGTTCTCTTTAGAAGATATACAAATGTAAGTGCTATTATACTCACTCCCATATTTGTACTGATACACTATATGAAAATGAATCATTCTTAATTTACAAAATTTGCAATTCATTAATATCATTCTGAAATAAACTGACTTGGTGAAACAACACAACCTTATTACTTTGCGGGCATATACCCAAATCTAACACACTATTTGAGTTTTTAAATTACGTTTACATTTACATGAAAGGTTTAAAGATAAAATAGACATCTAAAGTATGGTCAAACTCACAAAAAAACGCTAATTATAAAACCTCATGAACTGCTTAGATTTGGGTATAAAACTATCAATTGCTGGTACTCACCCTGTGAAAGTTCATCTGGTGCCGATGGGCCTAACGGAGAATCTGCGGAATGGAAAATATGCAACATTTAAAATATATAAGTATGTACATAAATAATGGCTGCAATCCCCTCGTAAGAGGGTTGGCTGAGCTAAAGCACATACATTCACCAAAATAACATACATCAATCACTCCTCTTAATTTCCTTTGGGATAAAGGGGTAAAACCATTCCCCCTACCACCCTGCTTAGTTCACCAAGAGGCAAGTGGGCATGGACCCTTTGTCTAAGGCAAGAAATATACACTATTACGTAAATAACGGATGAAGGAAATCCCGAAATAAAATCTGAAGAAAACATTGTGTGAACTTGTGATTAAGAGGAACATACACAGAAACATGCAAAAAATCTGAAGAAATCATTGTGTGAACTTGTGATTAAGAGGAACATACATAGAAACATGCAAAAACTGATTCCTAGGAATACAGTCTTTCCCTGAACTAACAAATAAGATATTAAACAATGCATACATTTCTCATTATGCTTTCTTTAACACCATGCTCTTTTGTTATTACTTACTGAGCTTAAATCTATAATCAGATTAGTACATTATACTGGTTAGATATATATGGCTATGATTCAAAAGGTTTGAAAACATTAATATATAATCTTGCTGTTACTTTTCACACCTGATAATTCATATGTTTACACATTTTTAGGTGCAACGTCCACATCTCATGACATAATCACTATGGTCAAGCAATGTGTGAGCACCATTTTTTATCATAATTAGTCCCCATGATTGGGGGAAAACAAAGACAGGTTGGAGCTCATACCAACATCAGCTACTGTGGCCCCCAGTACAGCCAAGCAAAAAAGCTGAGAGCATGTAAATGCCAAACAGCAAAACTGCATCTATTTACCAATATTCAATATCAGTTAAATGCTTTTCAAAGTTTTTACTGTCCTCTTGGTAATATTTTGAACTACATCCATATAATAATTCTTAACCAATATGACAAACCAAATTATTTCTTTTCCAACTTGACTAAGATGAATCTCTTTCACGAGCAGCATGTACTGTAAATACTTTAAATATGACTATTTTGACTACAAAGGGAAACTGGAAGTAATGGAATACCTTAGTGCTTATGAGCATGTTTAGCAATTCATCTGCAGGGTTACCTCTGAGAGGAGTACAGTAGATATATATACAGTGATCCTTCGCGCTATCGCGTTTCTTTCCTCGCGAATTCACTGTACCGCGATATTTTGGCAATATTTTTTTTGGGGGGGGATATGCAAAATATTAAAAAAAAAATAAAAAATTTCAGTATTTTCATTTTTTATTGAAAAAAAAATTCATTAATTGATAAAAAAAAAATTATTTCCCAGCCTACGAATAATAACAGTAAAAAATAGTAAAAAACATAAATTTAGATATATAACTCGGTATTGCATCTTGAGAAATACTGTCCAATAGCGTACAATGTATTGGGGTCGCACCTACGTGAGCTAGCATATTAAAATTTCCAGTAGTTTCATGATTTTATTGATAAAAAAAAACGTATTTCTTAGCCTAAGAATAATAAGACAGTAAAAATAATAAAAAACATAAATACTAACAGTATTGCACCATGTAAAATACGATACCGGTATCAGCGTTTCGGAAAACTAAAACAGTCGAACCTACGTGAGATAGTACATATTGAAATTTTCATTATTTTATTGATAATACAAGTATTTCCTAGTCTAAGAGTAATAAAACAGCAAAAAAATAGTAAAAAACAAATTTAGATATATAACTCACAGTATTGCATCATGTGAAATACTGTCCGATAGCGTACATTGTATTGGAGTCGCACCTATGTGAGCTAGCATATATATCAAAATTTCCAGTAGTTTCATGATTTTATTGATAAAAAAAAGTATTTCTTAGCCTAAGAATAATAAAATAGTAAAATATAGTAAAAAACATAAATACTAACAGTATTGCACCATGTAAAATACGATACCGGTATCAGCGTTTCGGACAAAGGCTTGCACCTACGTGAGATAGTTCATGGAATACTATTGGCTGAAAGAGTGAGAGATCTGTATCATGGAGTCTGATTGGCTTTTTCAATGAAGTTTGGTTCTCCCACCATCTTCCATTGTCTCGCCTCACTCATTCAGTCTAACTCACGTGTGCGCCGTTCACGTTGTGCTTGTGATTTATTTTCTTCACTTTTTCAACCTCTGCAATGCCTCCCAAGCATCCTTCATCTTCTAAGGCTTCTGGTAGTGACCCTAAGCAGCAAAGGAAGATGTTAACCATAACAGATAAGGTGAAACTCTTAGATATGTCAGCCGCTATTTTGGCCTCAATGAATAACAGCCGTAAAGCTGTTATTGGCTGCGGAATAATTTCCTCTGGCATCTACAAACTCATTACCACCTCATTCACGGTAAGTTTACCTATCACGTACATATAAATTTACGTTGCATGCTGTTATTTATAAAGTAAAGGGTGGTTTTTTTAACAGTGCAGGGAGAGTTTATACAGTAAACGCAAAAATAATTGTAAAATACAGTGATCCCCCCATTATCGCGGGGGTTCGGTTCCGGGACCTGGCGTGAAACAGGAAAATCGCGGAGTAGGATCAGCCTATATGTACATAGATATTTTAATTTATTTTTACGCTTACACCGTATAAACTGTATAAACCCTTCCTGTACTGTTAACAAACCACCCTTTACTTCATAAATAACAGCATGCAAGCGTAAATTTATATGACATACTCATGTACATAGGTTTTTTACAATTATTTTTACGTTTACTGTATAAACCCTCCCTGCACTGTTAAAAAACCACCCTTTACTTTATAAATAACAGCATGCAACGTAAATTTATATGTACGTGATAGGTAAACTTACCTTATCTGCTATGGTTAACATTTTTCTTTGCCGCTTAGGCTCACTACAAGAAGCCTTAGAAGATGAAGGATGCTTGGGAGGCATTGCAAAGGTTAAAATATGCGAATAAAAATAATCACAAGCAAAACGTATTAATAATAATAAGCACAACGTGAACGGCGCACACGAGTGAGGTGAGACAATGGAAGATGGTGGAAGCCTTTGTCTGGAACGCTGATATCGGTATCGTATTTTACATGTTGCAATACTGTTAGTATTTATGTTTTTTACTATTATTTACTGTTTTATTATTCTTAGGCTAAGAAATACGCTTTTTTATCAATAAAATCATGAATCTACTGGAAATATAAATATATATGCTAGCTCACGTAGCTGCGACCCCAATACATTGTACGCTATCGGACACAAGCAAAACGTTTAATAAGCACAACGTGAACGGTGCACACGAGTTAGACTGAACGAGCCTTTGTCTGAAACGCTGATAGCGGTATCGTCTTTTACATGTTGCAATATTGTTAGTATTTATGTTTTTTACCATTTTTTACTGTATTATTATTGTTAGGCTAAGAAATACGTTTTTTTATCAATAAAATCATGAAACTACTGGAAATATTAATATATATGCTAGCTCACGTAGGTGCGACCCCAATACATTGTACGCTATCGGACACTATTTCGCATGATGCAATACTGTGAGTTATACTGTACGTACGTATATCTAAATTTATGTTTTTTTACTGTTTTATTATTCGTAGGCTAGGAAATAAATTTTTTTTATCAATTAGATAATGAAATATGTTTTTTTCAATAAAAAATGAAAATACTGAGAATTTTTATTTTTTTAATGTTTTAATATTTTTGCATATACCTAAAAAATAAAATAATAATTTGCCAAAAAAAAAAAAAACCGTGGTACAGTGAAGATGCGAACCAAGAAACGCGATCCAGTGGGGGATCACTGTACCTATGTATATGAGTATGTCATATAAATTTACGCTTGCATGCTGTTATTTATGAAGTAAAGGGTGGTTTGTTAACAGTACAGGGAGGGTTTATACAGTTTATACAGTGTAAACGTAAAAATAATTTAAAATATCTATATGCATATAGGGTGATCCTACTCAGCGAAATTCCTGTCTCGCGCCGGGTCCCGGAACCGAACCTTCGCGATAATCGAAGGAACACTGTACTTGCTAGTGCTTTGTAGTCAAAATACTGTAAACAAATTTTACCAAATGTGTTGAGCCTCAGCAAATCAAACAGGCTGCATATGAAATTAGTGTAAGCAACAGAATGCGTCTGGAAGTAGGATATTACATGGGACGTGCAAAATTATTAGTGAAAAAATTCCCAGGCCATTAAACTTATCTTCCATTAACAGAATATGTCCACTGACTCTCTTTTATGCTCATGTAGAAACCCAACAAAGAAGAATTATACCTTGGAATAAGACAACTGGGTGATGCCGTTCCGGCACAGGTGTTTTGGCACAACCGTTTTGGAAAGATAGTCAGGTTAGGCTGGTTCAAGTTTCCAAAATATTAAAATCTTCTTAGCTCTAGAATGTTAGTTGCCAAACAGGTTTAGCAACTGGACAGACAGTGCCAAAACAGTTGTGTCAAAATGTATCAAAACTATTTAACCCTCGCTACCAGATTGGGACTGCACTAAAAAGTTTTCTATATAACTTGCTCCTCTTCAGAATATCTAAAACCCATAAAACACACAAAATGTCTAAAACAAAAAAGTTTCCCCTACCAAAGTACACCAGAAAACAAATATCTTACTATCGACTCAATTATTCTGAACCATCTACTCAGTTATACTAGACAATTTACTGTTATATTAAACCATCTACTCAGTAGCACTGAACCATCTATTCAGTTATTATTAGGCCATCTACTTGGTTATATTAGACTTTTTACTCAGTTTACTATCTACTCAGTTGTACTGAATCACCTACTCAGTGATAATACATCATCCACTCAGGTATAATGAACCATTTCCCCAGTTATATAAATCATCTACTTGGTTATGTTAAGCCTTCTACTCAGTTATACTAATCATCTACTCAGTTATATTGTGGTGGTACCAAATGCAGGGTGACCGCAATTAGAACGAAAACAACACAAGCACACTAAAATTTTTAAAATCACACCATACCAGGCAAAACTTACAGCGAAGAATGAAAAAGTCAGCGAGAGCAGGGTTATGATATAAAGTTGAAATAACTATACAGTATTTTTTTTATGATTGTGACACCAGGACGAGCAGAGAATATTGCGCTCATCAAATCTGGGCACAAAGGAGATAAAGTAATGAGAAACGGAGATGGGGTGTATTGTGGCTTGTCAGATGAGAGGGGACAGTAAGAGAAGCGCAATGAATATGAAAGAATATTCAGTGTAGATGTAAGCATATAAAAACTTGCATACAGTAAAAATAATTGGATACAGTTTAGATGGATAATACACATTTCACTTACCATGAATATAATTTACATTTTTCTTACAACTATGCTTATTTCAACCATAGATTTGTATCATATCAGCATGTGTTCATAATTACAATGTGATCTGGGGGTCATCACACTTCATAATATTTTCTAATGCAATTTTACTTTAATAACTGCATCATTCATCTTTATACGTGAGTATCCGTAGGTGTTCATCTTTAAAGGTGTTTTGGGGTTATGCATCTTTACAAATATTAGTTTTTCAAAGCAATCAGACTAACAATTGCAACAATCACCATTACATGTGTCTATTAGCAGGTGTTCACATTTATGTTTATCATTGGGTGTCCATCTTGACAAGGTGTTTTGGGGTCATTCATCCTCACAATATTTTATTAAACAATTACAACTGTATATACGAGACTTAAATCTTGATGTTATCAAGACTAAAATTACTCAAGGCAAACTTCACGTTATGATGTATCAGAGATTTTCAAGTGTTTCCGGTCACATATATAAATAAATACATAAATTTGATTTTAAAGGTTAAAAAAAAACAATCTGGTTCTGTTTTTTAAGTTAGGTTCATTTATTAATAGATATCAATTAGTTTTCAAGATGAGACTATAAAATGCGTTGAATAGAATACTGTGGTACAGTCAACAGTCTCTAAGAGGCTTAACTGTAATCACTTTGATAGTTCCATATGCTAGACAATTGTTATTTATTCTACAGCTACGACATTAACATTGCAAGGTACTAGGGCACGAAGGCGATATATCTAAAAATGTCGATAACTCATGTACAGTATTAAAGAATTACTCTTAAAAAAAAATAATAAAAAAGGATTGTTGATTATTAGCACTGGAATCTGTACTTAATTGCATTGACACCTATAGTATATACCAGTTCAATGACACCTAAATATTAGGACTTTTTTTAACTACAAAAACAAATTTTCCTCGGTATGTTTTTACACTCTTCAAAGATTTTCTATTTAATGGACTACAGTAGCATAATTTGAGCAAAGCATTGATAATGAATCCCGGGGAGGGAGGGAGAGAAAATTTTTGCCCCATAATAAATTCTCAGATCAAAAAACTCCTAGGGATAGCTGAAAGATATCTATCTATACTTAAACTTGGTAAGAGTGCCAACATGTCATGTACAGGGTGTGGTATATGCCACTAAATGCCCTAATACCTTGCTAACCTTGCATTAGATTTGTCAGTACATATAATGAAGATACAGGGGATTACAAACGTTTAAAATGGGAAAAAAGAGGACTAGAGATCAAACCACGGACAATAAACGTGACCTTCGTGGCAAGTTTGTCATCGACATTACGTGTCAGGAGATCTAACGGGCTCGCGTACATCGTTTCTCGTCGCCCCCGATTAAATCATCTTTTCTATTTTTCTTAATTTTATGGTTGATTATTAATTGAAAGTTAAAAGCTTGCCAGTCAGGACACAAACACATATTCGATCTATCTGCACCCTAATCCTCTATATTGATAACAGGTATGGTTTTAAAATTGTATGACATCAAATAGTTCATCAAGTGGTTCATCAAATAGTTCATTTTGCTAATTGTTTTTGTACGGAGAAAATCCATGTGAACTGTTGATAGTGATACACTACAATAAAAAAAAAAATTGACATGAACGTTAAAGAAGATGCTGAGAGGCAGAAACGCTTCAGACATAATCATCCGTTAACTGACTACCTTCTTTTACCCGGTTGAATGCGTCAACAACGCGTACCTTTGATGGAAAGGGTCAGACATCAGAGAATTTAAGTGTCTCTTCTGATGATAAACAATTCTTTCTCTAAAAAATACCTTCGTGAGACAAAAAAAAAAAAAAATTATAACTTTTTAATCTACAATACGAAAAAATATAGACAAAGACAAATCACACATAAAAATTTGCACTTTAAAAATATATACTATTAGTGATAGGGGAAAAAAATAATCTAGCAATGGATATCTCTATGGTAAATTTGATTTTTACAAAAAACTTATACAAAACAAATTTAAATAAAACTTGAAAAACAAAGTAATACTTAAGCACTAATAGAATTATGAGGCGTGGCTGGTGAGTTCGAGTCCCAGCCTAGTGACTCCAGAAGAGACCAAACTCTTTGTACAGTTTTAAAGCATAGAGATTTTCTATTCATACGAAAAGGATCACCCAGACAGATAAGTCTGCGTGCTTAGTCTGGCTGTCACCTACCACACCTTGCTTATTTTCCTTTCATATTTAAAATAAACATCACACGTCCTAAACATCATCATAATAATAATAATAATAATAATAACACTTTGCATGGCTAAGAATTTTCAAATCGAATCATCACTTATAGCAGTTTTAAACTGCGAGATAGAGACAGAGAGAGAGTGAGAGAACCTTAAAACCTGGTTTTTATTATTCTTAACGAGGTGCCCTCAGACCACAGGACTGACCTGTGCTGAAGCTGTATGTATCTGAGGTGTACGAGTTGTCATGGCAAAAAATTACAAAAACTATGGTATCTTCACCTGAATATTGCAAGAACCCCTGACAGAAAGTTGCTGTATATTAATAATACATGACCCTGAATGTCATAAACCTGCAGAACAATATATACTATTATTCACAATCGGATTGACAGACACCTCCCACACTCATCAATCAATATTTATTTTCAAAAGAATTCTAAAGAGAAATTTTCCCAATAATCTACTTCCAAGTCTTTTACTTATCCTCATGGCAACACAAAGACAATGACACTCGCCACTATCTTTTCTTCTTTCTTTTCCTTAGGCTCTTTCACCTTAATACATATTAACCCTTTACCTGCGAATCAGACATCTATTTCAAATATCTCATTCAGGGGTTAATTGCGAGTATGTCGTATCTGCCAATCTAATAAGTTCTAAATGGGCACCATTCCCTCAAGTGGAATTGAAAGAGGAAATTGATGTCTGGCATCTGAAGTCATGATGCCAAACAGAGGTACTAATATGATTCAGTAGCCAGTTAGATGATGAGGGAAGCAGCAATTTTTTTTTCTGTGGCAAGGCAGCCACAGTCCTGCAGTGAGGTGTAAGTACTGTAATTTCGTTGACATTCGCAGGGAAAGGGTTATGTGAACTTTGCCTCTCGACTACTTTCATCGTATGTCATTTCCTAACTTCCTAACGTTATGGAATAAGTATGCCATCATCTACTGCGATCCTGAGAATGTGCTGTACTGAACGTATCACAGAATTTTTTTTATCAGCGAATATACTATCTTCGATCCCTGACTCTTGATACTGTGGAGGACCAAAAAGGTCCCCATATACGTCGCAATATGACCTCAAGACCAACAAACAGAAGAGGTTGGATCCGACCAAATTGGATCTTCTATGGGCCAGTTGCGGTCAACAACCAGGCCATAGACAATCCAATTAGGTCGAGTCCGACAAGATTCGTCCAGTGGTCTCAAGGCCACATTGCAACGTGTGTGGGCACCTCAATGCGTCATGGAAGGGGTCACACAAGCCAGCAGAAGAACATGAGGTAGATGCACCAAAGAAATTGGCTCAAGAGACCAGAGTAATTATAATTTATTTTTACTATACATATAATAAGAGGGAGAGAAGGACTTAAAAAACAAAAACAAAAATAAAAAATAAGTTATTTCTAAATCCTCGACAGGAATGCAAGACGTAAAACAATACCGATGAGCGCTAGGCACGCTAGCTGGACCCTGTTATAGTGACCTTGTTAATGATACCCGTTTAATAATGTTGCCCTGGATATGTAATCATAGGCAAGGATATGGTGCATTTTAATCTCATTCCTCCATGTACTGCAATTTCTGCAATACTGTGCATCGAAATCAAACTTCTGCAAATATTGTAATTCATGACAAAATCATCCAATCCATTGGGCTTCCTTCTTTACAATTACAAAATGTGGTATGGAAACCAAACCCGACACAAAAAAAATTTATATATATAAATAGCAATCTACGATAAGTATCTGACTTGCTTATATCAAGACTTCTGAATGAATACATGTAAGAAGTGTTGCCTTATTTGCATTGTTTTTTCCAGTAATATTAAACTAATGAAACAAAATACCCAATATTTTGTGGCATCCTGTGTGGCATATGGTATAATCTCTGGCTTTTGGTGACTAAGAAAAGAAAAAAAAGATTGGACCACATTCTATTAATTCTACTGTAGGTTGAGAACCCCTACCACATGTTAAAAATGGAGGGTCACTCCACAATGCACGGAGAAACGTGAAAAACTATAATACCTATAATAAACAAATAAAAAAATTTAAAATTCACAAATAGCACAATAAATTTCTATATTTTGAAAAAATTCACAAACAGCACATTAATTTTTTTCCAATACTTCTGAACTCCACGTGACCTCTCACACAACCTAAACTACTCAGCACTGTACTACTCAAAATCACGTATACACAGGCTAAAATCCCTATACTGTATATTAAAATCCTAATTTTTTTTTATAAGTTCTATGCCCTGACAACCAATAACAACAAACGTAAACCTAAACGTTTGATTTTATGAACTACCTCTAAACCTCCCTTAGCAACACATTCAAAAAAAGGTACTAAAACGTATAAAAATCAATACGCTTAGATTTACGTAAAAGCTGTAATAAAACCACGCAAACTAATCAACGCACGTTTTAAAGTAACTTAAAGAGATTTATGAAAACAATATACAGTACTGATATATCTGCCACACTTTGTGTTTCGTTAATAGTCCTCGTTCTTTGTCCAATTAAAAAAGCCGACTTGCTTTTCAAGGCTTGCATAGCACATTTACTTCTAAAAGGGGGCTCTGAATGCAATAGGGTTAAAAAAAAAGTTCTGGGATTTTCCTTAAATAGTATATATAGTACTATCTCAATAACAACGAAAACACTCACACAAGGGACCTCCCTATAAAGATTCTCTCAAGGAATCTAGTATATAAAACAAAATTATAACAACATAATATAATTTCTATATTTTTGCTTCTGGATTTCTAACAAAAATAAGGCTCTACACTATAAGATACTCTAATTAAATACTGCATATGCAATGCCCAAACTTAACATAATAATTAAAGAGAATGATGCAATATAAAATAAAGTCCATTTCCTTTCTTCCATTAACTATAAAGACTTCTGAGGGCCGAATCACCCCAATATATTTATTGTAGTTAAATTTCAACTTAAACACGTGACTGATAATATATGTTAACAACTAAACATAAAATTATGGCTTGTGGCCACCATTGTATACACCCCTTACAAGGGAGGGGGACTGGTGGCCATTTTATATGAAAAATAATCTTTCTCTACCAAGGCAAAGCTTCTGATGCGAGTAAATCTAAATATTTCTACAGCAATATTACTTTGGAACCTGAACTTGGGTACACCTGATACATTGCATGACAGAACAAACCTCTGGCCTACCCGCTGCGTACTGCACGTACACACAGAAAAAATGGACACCATACGCCTAGTTGTATTTTCTCTTAAAACGGTCAGTATAACAAGTCCATGGTGCCTAGCTCAAGCAGCAACACCTGCTCATGGCACACGTGCTTTATAATACAAAAACAAATTCTCCAATACTGATATATCAAAGTCACAGAGATAATAAGGAAAAATTCTTAAATTTGGCAACAGTCAACAAAATATCCCTCTTGCGCCCGAGTTAAACCTACCCCTTTTCTAAAATATACGACCACTACAAACATTGGGCTTACAGCACCTGGTAAAATGCTTTGAAATAATAATAATAAAATACAGTATTTAATTCTTGGCTTGTTTACAGGTAGAATCTTGAGGTATAAAGTTTGTCATCATCATTCATGTGCAAGATGAGGATGCGAGTCGTACGCGCACGTACCCAATTACGAACGCAGTAATGATACTCGTGAATTTCGTGTTATTGTACCAGACTGCACGTACAGTGTAATAATTATAATGGTTAATTATAATAATAATAATATATGTTGGAAGAGGCTCCCTGAAGGCTTAAAAACAGCTACAGGGATGTTGTGATGATGATGAACCAGCATCTCTGTATATACAGAATTATATATACCCAGTTACAGAATTCAAAACAATAAAGTCATTCACACTGAATTTCCTTGACAGTTGAGGTGCATGAAATACATTTGTAAAAGACACTACCTTTTATACATAAACATTCAAATATACAGTAATTTGATTACCATATGACCTGAAATACTCGCAAATACCTGTACGACCCTCCTGAACACAAAAATGCCCGGAGTTCTAATTTCGAGGGCCTCGCGTATTTCGCACACGACTCTTGGGGTTTGAGCGCCCACACATACGGTCTGGCGTATGTGGAGGTGGTGGTGGTCCTATTAGCAAACAGACCCGTTCTTCCTCTTTGTGAAGCAATCATTGAACCGTACAGCTAATGAAAAAAAAAGTTTAATAATGAGGAGAGCTGGAATATGCAATAATATGCCCTGTCACTTCCTGAGTTTGTGTGCTGTAGGAAAACATTATTATATGTGTAATAGAACCACCAGCTCCAAAGAGCCCGTGCGGAATACATCGGCCCCATTACCGCCACGAACCTCTCCCCGTCCAAATCCTTAATCCTATGTACACCACATTTTACATAGTCAGTACCATTATGAGTGTAGTAACAAAATTATCCCTTTTTTTCTGTCAAAACAGTCCTTATATTTTCCTGTACAATGCATAGATGGTTCCAGTACTGTGTAAACACAAAGATTTTTACTCGAAAATCTTTTGTGCACATACGCATCATGACAATGACATTAACACTTTGCATATCCACTGGTAATCTTGAGAAAGAATAAGTCTCTTTTCATTATCATCATCGCCATGAACTGATTTTAAGCATCAGTTTGCACAGGAAAGCACTCTACCAGCAGAGAAAACTGTGGGAGCAGAAATGAAATTGGTTTTATGCGGTGATCATTACCGCCACCGAAATAAAGATGAGTTCTTTTTCATTATTACTGATATTTTCCATCAACATATCTACATCGATCCATACGTTAAGACTGCATTCAGTACGGTACCAACAAATTCTGCTGATACGCTATGTCTTTTTCTTATTTCAGACAAAGATATTATTACAGAATGCAGTCAACTATTTATTAATCGGACCAAGGCTGGTGGAGCTGATGAAGCGATAGCTGGCCATGAAGAAGAGCTGCACCATCCTGGCCCTGAGCCATCTGCATATTGGCCATCTGCTGCTGCTGGTTTTGTTGATGCTGCTGCTGCTGCTGCTGCTGTTGTTGTTGTTGGTGTTGTTGCTGCTGCTGATGCTGCTGTTGTTGATGCTGTTGTTGTAGCTGCTGTATTGTTTGCTGGAGGTAGTTTTGCTGTATAGCTTGCTGTCTCTGCATTCGTTCTTGAGATTGCTGACGTCCTTTTTTCAGTTGGCTGATGCGTACGGCCAGACGACGAGACTGATCGAAATACAACTTCCGTAACTGTTTCATGACATCGGTGGCCTTCGTGAAGTACTCGCTCTGTTCGGAAGTGATTCCCGTGATTTCTGCTATGTCCATCATGGCCCCGTCCACATTGCTGTTATTACCACCTTCCAAAGAAGCTCCCTCGCCTTGCTGCTGCGCTTGATGTAACTGCTGTTGCTGCTGCTGAACTTGAAGTTCAGCCTTAGCAACTTTGGTTACTGTACCAGGCATGGATAATTCTAACACAATGACCTGGTGTAAATACTGAGATAACTGGGAACGTAAAGTGTCAATACTCTCAAAAGTCTCGATGAGTCGAGACGTGGCCCTCTGACGCTTACTACTACCTCCCATGCTCGTATAGTTCTGAGTTGCATTACGACAATAACTCCACTCCTTGGCTACTGATCGCAGGAGTTGAAAATGCGGGGTCGCCTCCAATCCGGTGTAGCAGGATAGCAGGGGCGCTGGGTCCGACAGCTGCAAGCATTCTTCCAAAAAGCGTCTGATCAGTCCCCCTACCGGGTGCGCTGGGGTCCGACAGAGTCCTGGGGAAGAGACACAGACCCTCATCAGCGCACGGCCACCACACAGGGGGGAGGACTCAAATAGGGCCACCCCTAGCACACCCAAAAAGGTACTAAAAGGGATTCCAAAAACACTTGTTGGAAGAATGCTTGCGCCATAAACAATATCAGTCACTGAGTCCATGGCTAAATGGCTGTGTATAATAACAAATGGGCCTTTTCTTCTGCCTTCTCTCTCAAGTTGATAAAATGTCTCAATTTATTTATTTTTTTTTTTAAATGAGGTTGAGGAGTGAATCACTTGAATATATAAACAATGAGGCTTTGAGGCACTCACTGAGAGAAGTGAAGTGGCAATCAGGAAGTATCACTACTGCTGGCCAAATAGGCTATTAAATGCAGAGGACACCTCCAGCTAATATTTATGACAAGAGCGGGGCTACACAGCCTCCACTAGTGATCGTTAAGTAGTTATCGTTATTCCTTGTTTTACAAGCTGTTATGTCACAAACATTCTACAACATGGTCAATGGGATTTCTGTGAGACCATGCACTCACAATTACAGTTACTTTTGATTATAAGTATACTAGTATAAGTTAAACTAAATATGTGGTATAAGGGGCAAAATGCAAATTGAAATTACACATACATATATAAATATAATACTACAATGGGATTAAAGTTGCTTAAAAACTACATTATCTATCAATCTACATATGTCATTCACAAACTACAAGTAGTAAGAAAAAAATTATTTAAAACGATACCTCTAAATGATGGAACATAACCAGATTGTGAAAGCAAGAGCATTAAGCTATATAAAAGTATAAATATATGAGTAAATAAATAGTGCTAAAATATCAGGAAAACATTTATTTACCGAGAGAATCTATGCTGAAAGAGAATCTCCTTCATATTTTACGGATGTAATTCTTGTTTTTCTCATATAAAATCCCTCCACTGCAGGAGACAATTCTTCCACTGCAGGAGGATAAATATTTCACTGCAGGTGAATATTCTTTCATTGCAAGAGAATAGTTCTTCAACAACAGGAAAATAATTCTTCCACTGCTGGAAAATTATTGTTCCACTGCAGGAAAATAATTCTTCCACTGCAGAAGAATCATTCTTCAAGTGAAGGAGAATCATTCTTCAACTGATGGAGAATCATTCTTATATTACATCAAAATAATTCTTCCACTACAGGGAACAATTCTTCTACCACAGGAGAACCTTCAATTTTCTCAGGTACAAAGTAGTTGCATATATTACATGCCAATACTTCAAAAAATAAAATAAATAAAAAAAATTATAAAGAGTAAGCAAATGTTACTGATAGGGAAAGACACCAATGGAAGTGATTTTGTTAAATCGGAAAAATTAACAATAAAACAAAATATGAGTTACAAAGATGTATAAATATGAAGACATTACTAAATTGGCCAAATCAACACGTAAATATGATAAGAAAACAACTATCACATGAGACAGAGAGAGAGAGAAAAATAAATTTGCGGAGTGGCTGACTGGAGGGAAGACTAAAAGAAACTGGGATGATGAGATTGAGGATATATTGTGGGTAGTCAGGAAGGTAAAATCAGAAATGAAAAACAATAGTATGCCCCTAAAGAACATCTTGGGACAGGTACCAGGATCTCTTGCAGATACCCGAAATGATGGACAAGACAGATGCACTACATATTTTCCAGACAATTGTTTCCCTTATCTGACAGGAATATATTCCAAAACTCACCATGGATACCAAAAATCATGGACAATAAAATCCTCTATATATCTTTTTCCTATAAGGTAGTCCCCATTATCCTCCGGGGATAGAGTCTAAAACTACGCGTGGATAAGTGGGTATGCTATATAAATGTCCTTCTTCCTATACAGTGGTAACGCGCTGGCTTCGCATTCACGAGGTCGAAAGATCGGTTCCCGTCCAAGACCGAGAGTTTAAGCTGTTTACTGGCAGGAACTGCTGTGATTGGACACCACAGTGGGGGGTTGGGGCTTGCCCTGGCTGACGAATACCCATTGTATTGATGTGGAAATAAAGTTTAAAAAATTAAAAATAAATTAAAACTATGTACAGGGGTCCCCCAATTTATGTGAGTTCCGTTCCTGAAATGTGATGTAACCCGAATTTCAGTGTAGTCGGAGCACACCTAAATAAGCTCATAAGCTAATGCAGTAAAAAAGTTTCTCCCTTTTACATTTTGCATTTTACTATCGCTAATTTCACTTCCAAGGAGATGGATTCCCTTTTCTTCGAAGCAATACCATCAAAAGAATCTGCTTTACACTTGGGAGACATAATACAGGCCAAAAGTTATCAAAAAAGAAGCAAAATAATCCATGGGAGATGCATTGTAACCACGAGATATCGTAACTTCAAGACATTGTAAACCGAGGATCCCCTGTATTTATATACAAAATCCATAATCCTTCTTAAAGGAGGGGTGGCCGAGTCAAAGCAAAAAAATATGTCTATTAGCGAGAGGAAAAATACCAAGGAGGGGAATCCCATATCTTTGATCCGCCCCATTAAGTCAACTTTTACAACACGGGAAAATGGAGGAAGTACTCTTGCCCTTCCCATACCAATAATAAAGTTTAATTTACAATCTAAGCAGAGTGAGAGATGAACCACAATAACTAAGGACAATATAAAATAAAAACAAAAACATACTGCAACACAAATTCTTCCTTTCATATATCAGACCAAGAAAAAATACCTACGATAAGGTTTATTTGCAAATTAGGCACGAGAGAGAAATAAACATGAATAACTAATAATCAAACAGAAAAATTATAACACTACAATGTGGTCTAAAAGCTTATGAAAACTTTATATCTGAAACGTTCCATACAATATTTTCACTCTGGATAACTGATATCGCAGATAACTGTGTGCGCGTGCACATGTTCATCCCTTAATCAGTATAGCTGGTTCCACCAGTCCCCGTGTAAATTAAAATTTGCATATGTTCAAAGCCTTTACATTAGAGTAAAATATTTTTACAAATTACCTATTCCCAACCTCCTACTTTTAAATCATGCCTAGAATATCATTATGTACAGTACTTAACTTTGTCTAATACAATTTGAACTTATTTAAAATAAGTACAGATGTTGCTTTAATATACTGAGGGGAAAATGTTCTAAACCTAAGTTTACTGGGGGGGATGTTCTAAACCTAAAGTGTTTCTTAACATTTTCTTATCTAGTATGTTCAAAACTGCACAAAAAGTGCAACGACTCTACCGTATTTTTATTTATGTATGACACCGGGAGAGGGAAGTAATCTGCCCTCATCAATAAAAGCCTGGGCAAGAGGAAAACATTAAGATGAACGAAAAGAAAAAGCTTAAGGACAAGGTAGAGATGAGGTAATAATACACTAAGGAAAAGGACAGACTGAAATAATATTCAAAGTACTGAGGACCAGGAGATATAGCAGGATTAGGCTCGATATGACGATAAATCTGCTTTTTGAAGGAAGACAGGACATAAGAATAAGGAAAGACAGAGGGAGGGAGAGTTCCCGAGTCTGGAGGTAGAAGGAAAGAGTCGCTGCACCGACCAATCCGCAAGCTATAAATCTCCACACAGTACCTATTAGACAAGGCTGCCTGGCGAGTGTTACACGGCCTCAGCAGTGTGGCAGGGATGCATCTCGCCAACTCATAAGAGTAGCGATGGAAGTATTAGCAATAGAAATGAGAAAGTAATGATACCTTACGGCAAAGAGAAAGATAATCCAGATCAGAAGAGGATGGTCATTAATGAGTCTGACTGCCTTAGATTCAACCCAGCAAGGAGATAAGTATAAGAAGTAGCACCCCATATGTGCGAGCAGTATTCTAAGCAGGGACGTATAAGACCTTTATAGAATTTAAGCTACTGTAAAGAGTTAAAGTAATGACGAAGACGAAACATAATCTCCAATTTTTTGGATGCAGATTTAGAACTTTGTATTATGTGACTCCTCCAAGATAAGTTAGAGGCTATATGGATTCCTAATATGTTGAAAGAATTAAGAAGGAAAATTTCGTTAGTTTTGAAGACATTAGGGCTATCAAGAGAAGATGATAAAGAGACAGCCAGAATCTGTGTCATGGAGGCATTAAATTTAACTAAATTTTGGGCACCCACTCAGATACCCTCTGCAAATCGGAGTTGAGAGTAGAAGAAAAATTGATATGAGACTGATTACGAGTACCAGATGAAGGTTGTAAAAAAAAAAGGCAGAGAAAAAATGAAGGGTAGAATTGTCAGCAAAGGTATGAAAAAGAGGCAGATGGGGTCTGAGGATCGTTAATGAAGAGAAGAACTGAGCCCTGTGGAACACCACTGGTAAGAGGGAATGGGCTAGACATTGCACTGTCAAAAAAAAATAAATAAATAAATAAAAATAATAATAATAATATATATATATATATATATATATATATATATATATATATATATATATCATCATCATCTAGATTTTCTTTCGTAATATTGCAATAAAAATTGGAAACTTTACGATATTGACTCAACAACCTATGGGGATTAAAAGATCCCTAAATAGGTATTATTCTTCAAAAAGGCTTTGCCATGTACGAAAAACAGTGTATGGGTCTGCGGTAGTGCGGCAGTTAGAACACTTTACTCAAGAAGTGACAGATCTGCTATCGAGCCCACCATGACAGGCATCCAGCCTTAATACCCCAGCTCCTACCTGTCTGCATCCACCTCCTGATAATGGGGATTAACAATGACACTAAAATGGCAAACATTCTGCCACAATTCTGTTTTCTTCCTCCATCAAACATGTCTCACACAGAGAAATTTTACCATTCCCTAAAGCCCTCCTCCATTCCTAACACTTCAGAACCCTACCAGAGCCTTCATATGCCTTCTAAGAAATAAGTCAGAGGCCTATGGATCAACATTGTGTGTACAAACACATTACAAGAAGACAGGCAACAAATACACAATTTTTTCAAATACAGTATACTATTTTTGTCCTATATATGCTGAGAATTGTGGAATGTTAGTGGTAGAGATGCAAGTCTAGAGGGGACCAACATGGGTTAAATCCCACTGCAGGGCATTAAAAAAGGCATCCAGCTGTTATCTTCCAATTCTGACATGTCTGTATCCATCCCCATTCAAATAAGGACTAAATGCGACACAGAAAATGGTGCAAAAACTGTAATTGTGTACAGGGTTCCCCCGGTTATTCGCGTTTCTTGGTTCGCGTTCTCACTGTATCGCGGTTTTTTTTTTTTGATAAATTATTATTTTATTTTATGGGTATATGCAAAAATATTAAAATATTAATAAAAAAAAATTCTCAGCATTTTCATTTTTTTATTGAAAAAAACATATTTCATTATCTAATTGATAAAAAAAAATTTATTTCCCAGCCTACGAATAATAAAACAGTAAAAAATAGTAAAAAACATAAATTTAGATAGATAGATACGTTTATTGACCACCTCTTTCGAAAAGTATAATCTTTACAAAAGGAATATTTGGTCCAAATTACAATGAATAAATACAATAGATTTTGTACAATCATCAAATAAGTAAATGAATTTTAAATTAATATACATTGTACTAATAACTGAATGAAATACATACATACAGTATAACTCACAGTATTGCATTATGCGAAATAGTGTTCGATAGCGTACAATGTATTGGGGTCGCAGCTACGTGAGCTAGCATATATATTTATATTTCCAGTAGTTTCATGATTTTATTGATAAAAAAAAAAAACGTATTTCTTAGCCTAAGAATAATAAAACCGTAAAAAATAGTAAACAGTATTGCACCACGTAAAATACGATACCGGTATCAGTGTTTCGGAAAACGCAAAGGCTCTCACCTACGTGACCTAGTGAATATTAAAATTTTCATTATTTTATTGATAAAACAAGTATTTCCTAGCCTAAGAATAATAAAACAGTAAAAAATAGTAATAAACCAATTTAGATATACGTATGTACAGCATAACTCACAGTATTGCATCATGCGATATATGTAGTGTCCGATAGCTACGTGAGCTAGCATATACATAAATTTAGATATACGTACATACGTACAATATAACTCACAGTATTGCATCACGCGAAATAGTGTCCGATAGCTACGTGAGCTAGCATATATATTTATATTTCCAGTAGTTTCATGATTTTATTGATAAAAAAAACGTATTTCTTAGCCTAAGAATAATAACACAGTAAAAAATAGTGAACAGTATTGCACCACGTAAAATACGATACCGGTATCAGTGTTTTGGAAAATCGCAAAGGCTCTCACCTACGTGACCTAGTGAATATTAAAATTTTCATTATTTTATTGATAAAACAAGTATTTCCTAGCCTAAGAATAATAAAACAGTAAAAAATAGTAAAAAACATAAATTTAGATATACGTATGTACAGTAAAACTCACAGTATTGCATCATGCGATATATGTAGTGTCCGATAGCTACGTGAGCTAGCATATATATTTATATTTCCAGTAGCTCTCACCTACGTGAGATAGTTCATGTTTTTTTAACAGTGCAGGGAGGGTTTATACAGTACGTAAACTTAAAAATAATTGTAATTTTATCTATCACTTTCATATAAATTTACGTTGAATGCTGTTATTTATGAAGTAAAGGGTGGTTTGTTAATAGTACAGGGAGGGTTCATACAGTGTAAACGTAAAAATAAATTAAAATATCTATGTACATATAGGCTGATCCTACTCCGCGGTTTTCCTGGTTCGCGCTGGGTCCCGGAACCAAAGTACCGCAATAAGGGGGTGAACACTGTACTGTGCTATATATAATACAGTATTCTTATACTATCTCCAAGTGCAGTATCGTATGAAAAAGTCCATATATAATAAGCATGAAGATTGTCATATATTGTGCGTTTCTTTGAAAATATTTCTGTCTGGCACCGAGGATACTGCAGGGGATCCTCGCAATGCATACCCACTCTACTGAAATCAGAGACAGTAACTAATTTCTTTTCCCTTTTAAGACCATTTAGAATCCAAGACACAATGTTTTGTAAACACAAAGAATGCAATATTTGCCAACCATTTAAAGGTTAAAGGTCTCTATTGAAAGGCACAGGTAAGGGACAGTGATAGCACATAGTCCGACTATATACCTACCAAATAAGAAGGGCCAAAGGCCCTTTCCATTCATGTGGACCCAGTAATATCCAGGTAACTAGTGAATAATCAGGATAAGAAATCGTCGACCCCCTAATTACCTGGCCAATTTAATTGGTAAAGATATGAGGCCAGGACTAAACCTGCGGCCAATATGCTGAAAGCTCAGTCGCTACCACTGCACGATAATGACACTGCTAAGTATCTCCACTCATTTATTCAAAACAACAAGTTATTACTACAGTGCCAATATATGATAATATATAAATGGAGTTAGACCCCACACGTCATAAAATCTACTAAAAAAAAAAATTTAAGTAGTAATAATGCTATAATCTAGAGACTGTACGCACTTCAAAACTTGCAGAAGGAAAAATAAAAATATTTGAAATGATTAAAATTGGCAAGTACTGGAGGTGTGTTAAAGCTGCAGACTCAAGTCACTTAGTTTAAACATGGTGCCTGGTACATTCATAAAAGCCTTTTTAGCTTTCTGTAAGCCATTTCTTTTGTGTCTGATTTACACTATTTTTACGACCGCAGCAGCTCCCAGCTCTTGAACATGGCCAACAACAAGTGTTCAGATAACGAAAAGAAGAAATTTGTCTGCAAATGCCAAATGACTGATATGGGAACAAAGATGTTAATAATTTGGATATACAATGAAGGACAACCCATTCCCTCCACTGCCCACAAACTTGAATACATCGCGTATATCATCAACAAAGTGACTTTCAGTACGTTACTGAACGAATAAAGGGGTATGGTTTCTACTGAACAAATTAAAATGAAAGGCTACTTCAAAATATAATTCCCTATTTTCTAAGGTGCCATACCAGTATTTAATAATGTTATGATTACTAATAACAGACCCCACTGCAAGAGCACTCTCGTTCTCAAATCCATCCCTGATTAGCCTGAACTTGACTTCTTCCCAAGACTGCTACACTGGTCAGGCATCTAAACGATGTAATCAAAGGCATTTAAGGCAATCTAAATATCAAACATTCTCTGAGGACAAATGGCACAATAAGTCCCCATCCGAAAGGGGATGGACACATATTGAAGCTAAAGGACTTAGGCTGGAAGACCTTCCTAACGCCCTGCGGTGGGCTTGGGTTTGAACCTATGTTAGTCCCTGCCAGACTTTATGCACTCTACTACTGAGCTACTGCCAGCAATGTTCCAACAAATATAAGCTCTTTAAATTATCCAGTATTTCCCATTTAGTAAGAAAAGCAAACCAAGTTGCTTAAAATTAGATGTTTACGAATCTTTGGGAATTTTTTTTATCACTGTTGTTTAAAATTACCAATTAAAAAGCATGCCAAGCAGTTAGTAGCTAACAGAAACTGTATTATCAGAGGTACCAAACAAGCATACTGAACAAGCCTGCTGCCTAATTATGAAATGAATACCAATAAAATATTTTCAGTACAGCATATAGTTTCTGAACACCTGAAATAACCTAACAATATATTTTAATTTTTTGGTACTGGGGTATTTTACAAACACAATGCCCTTTGAATAATGTAAACCCTATACTAAACAGTACTATGAAAGTCATCTAAATATTTCTACTAACAATAATGCATAGCTGCATATCTGTAAACCACTATAATCTTTTTGATATCACTTGACAGTTCTGTAAAACCACGCAAAAATCTGATTAAAATGTAAATACTGTACTGTGTTGGCACTCGAAACCTAAAAACATTCACTCCAAAAATAATGCAAAACATGTGGTAATACACGGGTAGCTGTTTACCCTGCAAGAGCATGCAACTTATTATTTTAACCAAAAACAAGGTTAGTCAATAAAAAAAAAAAAAGCAAATGCAAGACCGATACTCACTGGTCACACATCTGTGAAATAGAGTCGTGAAGACCCATATAACATTATCATAGGCTAAATGAGATGAATAAACTTCTAGGTTATAATCTCTAAGTCAATATCCATCCTAAAGACAGCAAAGAAATACACATCATAGAATCTTAAGTTACTAGTCATCCCAAGACACAGAATAAGAATATTCTTCAAAGAATCTCTCCACGTCAACAGCCATCCTCAAAAGACAGTGTAGGAATATACTTCAAAGAATCACTCCAAGTCAACAGCCATCCCCAAGACACAGTAAAGGAATAAATTTCAAAAAATCTGTCAAGTCAACAGCCACCCCCAAGATACAGAATAGGAATACACTTCAAAAAATCTCTCCAGACACAATATAGTAATACAACTCAATCACCTCAAGACACATTACAGGAATACACCTCAGAGAATCCAAGTCAACAGCTATCAAGACAGTAATTAGCGAAGGGCCATCACACATACAACCTAATCGACCCTTAGTAACCCATTCCAAACCCTACAGTGCAGATCCAGTCAAAAACAAAGCATACAGAGATGCCAGTGTGTTCAACAGAAAAACAGTTGATTGCGAAAAAGTAAAACTAAAAGCCTGGGAAGTATAACGGGAAAAAGGAAAAGATTTAACCATATTGCATAAAATAAAGATAGCTATAAAACCGCTGGAATTATGAAACGGAATAGAATCACAAAGGAGAGTTGCACACAGAGCGAGATTCAGAAGTTTTTACATATATCATGAAATCTCTGATACCATCCGCAATCTAATGCGCCCCTCAGTTATTCAAACGCATCCAAATAAAACTTAACAGATAATCTCTAGATAAAAAGAGCATTATCAGAAGTAAGTTAACATTATAGGAATTAGAAGAGAACTCACAATGTATACAGCAATGGAATTAACTAGAATTTACGTGGGTCTTTTGAAAATTAATCTTAAATAAGTAATGCACGCAACCTTGCTGATAGCTTAGAAAAAAATTACAAGCTTGTAATATATTGATAACGTTATCAATATAGAGGACTAAAATTCAATTTCTTCAGAAGAGAATTACATACGACATGCATAATTAATGCATCATATTAGAATTATATTGTTCAGATCAACAAAAGCTTTATATTTAAAAAGTCAACCTTTTTTTTTTCGAACAACAGAAGAATCAAATTTTGTATATAGTCACTATATCTTCTATCAGACAAAGAATTAATAATGGCACTGGGCATGAGATTTGGCTTGCTTCTAACTCCCATAAATTATGACTATATATGGCACATAACACTGTGATCTATGTAATTTCTGAGTAAGTTGCTTGTCATTTTATGTCGTTATTAATTCCAATTTGAATTGGGGGTGGAAATAGGTTGGGGTGGGAAATTAAGGCTGGATGCCCTTTCTAGCGCCCCATGGTCGGCTCAAATATGAGTCTGCGACTTCCTAAATTGAAAGCTGTAGCCACTGCACTACCGCAGTCCCACTTAGTAGCAATAGATCAACTATATGTTTCATAAACTTTCCAGAAGAAAATAGTTTTCCTTATATACTTATCCATTTGCAAGCTAAGAATATAAGCCATTTTCACCAAACTATGAACAATAATTAATTCTAACATTTAGCATTTGATTCTTACCTATATATTTTCTCAAAAACCAATTAATCCATATTTTTTCAATTCAAGAATCAAAATCTTATTTTGGTCTGCATATTCGAATTGGCTGGCTCTACTCAGTATTAAGCTTGTGAAATTACATAACAGAGGACATCTTAAGTAGAAATATGAACCTTCTATGCTCTGCACACAGAGGCTAAAATTACTGGAATTTCATTTTAACTTGGAATTTAAAAAAAAATATGGCATATGAAACTATTTCCTTGAATCTATCAAAAGCGAACGAATCCTTGCTTTACTGGTGCAAAAGGCCTGATCATGAATTAAAACTCAGATTTGTGGCATTACTTTTCTTACATACAACTCTGATTCATTAATAAAGATTAATAACTGAAGTGGCCTAATAAGCCCATCAAATAAACAAACCGATTGTATTTTATGCAGCCTGATAGGATCCTTATAAAAAAAATCAGAAATCAAATGTACTTATTGAAATCTACCATGCCCATAAAAAAAATAATAATAATTTCAATGTCCCTGGATATGCCATTACAAAAATCAATTGTATTTGATGTAGTCTGATAGGCCCATTAAAAAAAAATCAGAATTAAACTATAATTAATGAAGCATGACAGGCCCATTAAAAAAAAAATTAGAAATCACCTACATTTATTGCAACCTGACAGGCCCATTAAAAAATCATAAATCATTTAATGTTGCCATATAGGCTCATTAAAAATAAAATAAAAAATCAGACCAATCCAATTTCATGCAGTCTGAGAGGTACAATTAAATATCAGATCTCAATTTTATTTAAAGTAGCTCAATAGGCCCAATAAAAATTCAAGAATTCAATTGTATTTACCATAGCCTGATAATCCCATTCAAAAGATACAACCATTTCATGTATCCTTGATAGATCCATTAAATCATAATTCAATTATATTTAATTGAAATAGAAATCAATTAAATTTAATGAATCCTGGTATGCCAATAAAAAAAATTCAGAAATCAATTGTCTAAAATTAAGCCTGATGGCCCCAGTACAAAATCTGATATGTAGAAATGGGCCTCAAAGGCTCATTAAAAAAAAATCAGAAATCAACTGTATATGATGTAGCCTGATAGGCTCATTAAAAAAAATCAGAAATCAATTGTATATGGTGTAGCCTGATAGGCCCATTAAAAAAAATCAGAAATCAATTGTATATGATGTAGCCTGATAGTCCCATTAAAAAAAAAATCAGAAATCAATTGTATATGATGTAGCCTGAAAGGCCCAATAAAAAAAAATAGAAAGTAATTTTTATTGTTCCCAGAGTCCATAAAAAAAAAAAATCAGGAATGAATTGCTTTTACACAGCCTGATAAACCCACTGCTGTGGGTGGACATCACAGTGGGGGGTTGGGGCTTGTCCTGGCTGACGAATACCCATTGTAAAATGGAAATAAAGTTTATTATTATTATTATTATTATTATTATCATTAAATATATCAGAAATCAAAAGTATTAAACGCAACCTGGTAGGCCCATTAAAAAAATTGAAAATAAATTGTATATGAATGCCAATGAGGTTTTCAACCAAATTTATTATATGACTTGTAGAGCAATGACTCGAAACATACAGTTCAAGGGTAAATCTATTTCTTACAACATACAGGAAAAAATTAACAAGCACATCATTAAATCATGCATATATCAAATCTTGACAAAATGGAAAAAACAGTGACGTCAAGTACACAAAATGATATTACCATAAAGTTCAAGGAAACAAGACGACATTCACAAAAAGTTCAAATACACAAAATGTCATTCACTAAAGTTCATTATACATAATGACACTCAAACAAAGTTCCAGTAAACAAAATTATATTCACACAAAGTCCAAATACACAAAATAACATTCACACAAATTAAAGTACACAAAATGACATTCACACATAGTTCAGATACACAGAATGAGTCACATAAAGTTCCAGTCCCCGAAATGACATTCAAACAAAGTACAACTACACAGTATGATATTAACACAAAGTTCAAATACAGAGAATGGCACTTACACAATGTCCAAATGCATAATATGTCATTCACACAGTTAGTATCCTGGATACCAAGAAATGAAAAATCCTTACAATAATCACTAAAATAGTGAGTAGTCTCTGCTCATACAGAATAAAATGACTGTATCCTAAATTTCATAAATGGACGATGCAATACAAATTTAGCAAAACAAAAAATGTGATAGAATATGCATATTATAGAACCCCTTTACCACATATGTAACATGATAAAAGTACATAACAAAAACAATGTTATGTACTGTATCAAATTTTGATACGAGTCATACTCACCTCCCGAACAAGAAATTCGTCAGCCAATATTATTACAAACAGCAATATAAGAGACTCCATTCAAAAAAGCAGAGCATTAACGCAAGTAACTCGTCAATTTTTTTTAACTATATTTGAAGTCTTAATTCGATGGAATCTCTTGAATTGAGGGTTGCTTAAAAAGAAAAAATGCAGAAACAGCTGGAAGCAAGAAATGCATTTCTAAGTGCTAAATCATGCTATCAAGGGAATAAAACTGAAAACATTAAAATAAATTTAAAAATAACAATATCTCTCTACTTACCATCTTGGGACTTGATTTGCGGCGGTGGAACGTAAGACGGTAGTAATGGTCCAGGGGGAGGAGGTGCATTCGGAGGGGGAGCTGCCGGCTGGTTAGTCTGTTGGGAGGAGGAGGAGGCCGAACCTCCTTCTCTCAGGTACGCCTCAGGTATAAAAGCGTCATCACCACCTAGGTCAGTAATACCAAAAGAAACGAGCCAGGTTACATAATGTAGGTAGGAATATCAATTATTCAAGTCATGTAGTGCCACCATACACTGAATGTTAAATTAAAATGATTTAAGTTCCATTTGCTAAACTTTAAATCAAAATGATTACGTATATCATGCTTATGTATCAACCACCCATTTACACTTTATAAATAATCAGTAACTTTATACATATCTATAGTTTAACAAGTATCCACTGCCTTAAAAAAATGACACAGTACAGAATAGTTACCATCAAAAGTAGAATCGCTACAGTCTTTCAACTCGACCATTTCTTGCTTGACGGGAATCATCTCAGAATCGGAATCATTGCCAGAGAGTCGGCTGTCATCGTTTGGAGTCTGGGGTTCTTGGTTTGGTTGGTGGACGTCTATGGATAACCTGGGTCGTTTAGGGCTGACGGAATCCGAGTCACCCCCTTCCGGTGGTCTGGGCGAGGACGACCTGAGGACTCTCTGCTGTTGAAACAAAAACTTCACTTATTGATTACACACGTCACTTTAAAAAGTCATAACGTGTATTCTCTATTCAATAAATGTATTTCATACACAAGTTCAAAAGAGTAATTTTCAATCTAAACAGAGTTTACAATTTAAATATGAAAGACTGAAAGTTAAATAAACTAAGGGATGTCTTACTCTTTCACTATCCTCTGCTAGGCCTCTGATCTTTAACATTTCGGCTGTTTTGAGAAACCTTGCCAAATTTTCTTGATGAACATTGACTTCCCCCTGATAGATAAACCTAAGCAGTTTTTCTAGATCAGCGAATCGTACCTCCGGTGGCAATATAACGATAGGGTGCTGGCACGGATTAGCCTGAAAACGAAACGAGAAAAGTTAAATCCTGCACTGGTTGGGATGTAATAATAGGGTGCTGGCATGGATTAACCTGAAAACAAAATGAGACAAGTTAACACATGTATTGGCTGCAATATAATGATAGGGTGCTGGCACATATTAGCCTGAAAAGAAACGAGACAAATTAAATCATGTATTGGTTGCAATACATAAGGTCTTGGCATGGATTAGCCAGGAAACAAGACAAGTTATAACTGGTACCATACACAGATGTATAAAAATGGGAGAAAGATTTAGACCATTATTCGTGTGAAAGAAAAGAGAGATGCCTTGAAATAGTTAAGAACTTTAAGCATCTGGGTTTGCATGCTGAAGTGAAAGAAAAAGCAGAAGCGAGTTACTGAGTGGGATGAAAAGGTGAGATAAAGTCAGCCCTCAACTTATAACCACAATTGGTTCAGACTGTCAAGTCGTATGCAAAACTGCTCACATGTTGTACCTTGATATATATTCAAGTACTGTACAGTATAAAGAATAATGACTATATGAAGGTTTAGTATACTGCATTATAAAAGTATATCATCTCTGTTTTATTCAAACTTTACAAAACCATTTTCTCTGTTTGTACTTGCTATACGCAATCTATCAACATTTTGATAATAAAAAATAAAAAAATCTTATATCCTGTACATACATTTTGGGCTGTTGTGCTTGGCTGAGAGTCATCACTGACACTATTAGAGGTAGAGCTCAATATGTTATTGTTATTATTTTCACTAATATTATTATTTTTGTCAGTAGTATTATGTGCCCTGGCAGCTGCTAAAAGGAGACAATGCAAAATAAAAGAACAAGTGACTTGCTGGGATACTAGTGCTGCCGACAGCAAAAAATTGTCGTTCACCAGCTGGGCAGCATTTGCACTGCCAGACATGGCACAATCGTGACCAGACATACAGTCGATATTTGCAGTTGCAAAGTTGAAGGTTGTAAGTCGCATAGGTTGCTAGTAGACATAGGTAATTAGTAATTAAAGCAAAGATAATATGAGGGAGTGATTATGTTATGACAATGAACTGAGAAGAGACTTGAAATACAAGAGATAATGAAAAGAAAAAATAGTGTAATAGGAATGAGGAATGACATGTTTGAGACCTAAGAGTGGTGCGTCAAGAATATAGTGAGAAATGGGGTGTGAACGGGTCTGAGAAAAAAGCTGTTTGATGAGTTATACCAGGGTACCGAGACAGTTTGGACATAGTAAAGAAAGTATGTGAAATGACTAGCAAAATGTGTAAGGAGTAGAAGTGGACTAAAGCCAAGAGGAAGACCTAAAATAAGATGAATGGATGAGGTGAAAAGTGCACTGGGTATGTCAGTGGAGCAGGTAAAAGAAAGTGTGACATAGGGATGGGTAGAAATAATATGCGAGTGAGTGATATGGCCTTAAGGAATTTTCATGCACCTGTTCACTGCTGTAAACTGGGACAGGTGGGTGTGGATGGGGATTGTCTCGAGATGAAGTGATGGAGGAGTATACAAGCTAGAGCTGCCAGCCCTCACAACAGATCTTTACCTACTTATCCTGAGGAGTGAACCATTATTCCAAAGGAGCCACAAAAGGTGAGGTGGGGTCGCAACTGGTTTTCTGGTGAATGGATGTGAGCTTTGACTAGGCTACCCCCAAATACAATGGGATTTAAGGCCACCGAATGTGAATTTAAAATTAATTTTGGCAGTTATATAATCACTTGTGGCATATTGCAACTGGGCATTAATTAGTATCATCACAGGACATAACTGAACTGATACATGATTTACAGATACTTACTTTTAATAAATCTCTGAAGAAAACTGAGCACGCAGAGAGTAACATCTTGTGAGCCTTCAGAAACTGCCCCTCACATGCTAGAGTAACATCTACGAATTCTTGGTCATTTTTAAAACCATCCAGAGCCTGCACAAGGCTTTGGTGAAAGTTATTCCAGCGCAGGCAGAACTCCTGTGCATTCGCTTGCATCGCACTGGAGTCCTCCATCGCGCTCCTGAAAAAGAAAATGGCCCAAAAATTTACAAACAGATAAAAATCACTCATATCGGCAAGTATTCTATCTTCATTTTATAAATAATAGAAACACGTCTTAAAAAAAAAAAAAAAAAAAAAGAAGAAGAAGAAGAAGAAGAAGAAGAAGAAGAAGATGAAGATGAAGAAGAAGAAGAAGAAGAAGAAGATAATTAGTACGTTTGATTTCAAATATATTCGCAATACCATAATAGGTTTTTCTTCAACACTCTCCATTATGCAACTGATACCTATGCAAGCACAATAATCGAAAATAAATAATTTTAACGTGTTATACCCATTTCTTATATCGCACTTTGGAAAAAAAACAAAAGTTCCTCCAGGTCGAATTAAAATCTACTCAAGTACAAAAAATCATAACCCAAAAGATTATAGTAATGAAACTCTTCGAAACCAAAAGAAAAAGCAGTGGAGGTATGTGGCAGCTGCACTCTCTCTGCTCGCTCGATCGCTCTGTTCACATGTAATCTATGCGAGTTTGCAAGCATTATTCTTATAAACTCTATTATTTCTGTAAGCATTTTCACTGAGCAAGAAATGCATAAAGATGCGAGTACTCAGATCATGCACTGTACACGTTACAAAACCAAAGATTATCAACTCAACAAACTGTGTGTAACTGAAATACTATACTCATATCCATATTAAAAAACTCTATGAAAAACTTTTAACATTTCACCCAAGCAATAACAAAGTACCTCATTTTCCCTGTCTGACTTCTTCTAACTAAGACGTAAAATCTTGTCAAAAGGTCACCAAGTGAAATTACGCTTTGAAGGAGTTTTTTCCGTCTAAGGCTAATGATGATGATAATATTAATAATATACTTAGGTAATTACAATATGATACAAGTTTTCATGAATAAACTAAAAAGCATTATAGTGGTTAAATAATTAATGGAATCTTTCAACTTAAACCATGAAGTGAAAATTATACTCCAAGTTCACTAATTTTCTATTTCTATTCATTCTTTTGATATCAAGGTGTCACAATTATTCCCAATTCGAAATGGGGTGGATACTACAAGTCTGGAGCAGGGGACCAGTCTTCTTATACAGTAGCAATACTGTCAATGATTTCCACTAGATATTTGCAATAAAACAATGAGAAAAAATAAAGACAGAAGTGCATGTTATAATTTGAATTCTGAACAATACCTCTAATATGATATCAATTAATCCAAATATGCTTATCTAGAATATAGTTTATATAACTACTCAACTAAAAGATAAGGAATTGCTCTGTACATTAAAAAATATATAAATAATTTTTGTCCTATATTTATATAGGTTGACAGAGCTTTTAGACCTGTCCATGGCTGAATAAATTATACCTTTTTAAGCACCGTTTCAAGGTACTGTTTTAAGTATCACGATTAGTCCCCATTCAAATGGGGATGGATATAGTCATGGAGCTGGGGGATTAAGGGTTGATGCCATTCGTAATACCCCACAGTGGGACCAAATCCATGTGAGTGACTTCCTGACTCACGTGCTCAACTACCAAGCAACCGCAGCTCCAACTAACTTCTTTGAGCAACGAATTACTCTTCTGTCTTTCATAATTCTTATGACATTTCTTCCTTCAAAAAGCATATTTATTGTCATCTCAAGGCCTAATCTGCCATATCTCTAGGTCTTCATTTCTTCGACTATTCTTTCAGCCTGGCCTCTTCCTACTGTGTATCACTCATATTTCTGCCATGTCCTTAAAGTTCTACTTTTTCTCTTCATCTTAATCTTTTCTTGGTGCCCAGGTCTAATGAGGGCAATTTTCTTGCCTGTCCCAGTGCTTTAAGAAAAAACACATACACACCATTTTCATATAATAAGCCTGAATCAGTCAGTTCAATAAGGAAAACTGGATATCAAATCGCTGCATGCAATCTTCATTATAAATCATTTACATCACTTGGAAGAAGTGCAAAATGCCTGCTGTTACTATATATATTAAGACAATATTCGCAATACCTAATATTGCTGTATATCATTATGATGATATATCGGAAGCAGAGTGGTTAGAGCACTCAACTCCAGATGTGCACAGTCCGCGTTCGAGCACACCACAGGGTGTCAGGAAAGAAATCCAGTCTTAATTCCCCAGCTCCTACTTGTCTGTGCCCACCCACATTTATATGGGGATTGAAAGTGACGCATAAGACACAAAGCATTATTGGTATACATCGCTCCCTCGTTTATCGCGGGGGTTCGGTTCCGGGAGCCACTGCGAAAGGTGAAAATTCGCGAAGTAGGAGCACCATATTTATTCAAGTTATTTTAAATTAATTTTTACCTTTACTGTATAAACCCTCCCTGCACTGTTAACAATTCATCCTTTCCTTTATTAATAACAACGCGCAAGCATAAATTTATATGAACGTGAAATTATGAAGATTGAAATAAAGCATAAGAACAAACAGCAAACAAACTTTCAATATAATATCGTCATTTAAGTTTCCCATGTATAGTACGATATACGTTTTCTTTGCAACGAATTGTATAAGTTTTCTTTTTCTATCAGCTGACTGTTTACGTTAAGATTTCGTGAAGCATGGTCGATATGAAAAGAAGATAGAATAATGTTTAGAGCCAAGGAATATTAATAATACTATAATCTTGAAAATTAGATATGCCCCAAATAGGGTGAGTAAATAAATATTTTATGAGTAAGATATTGTGCTTAACTAATGATAAGCATCAGCTGATACGGAAGCAGCAAAACGTTTTAGTTAGAGGTTCCGTTCTCCAGCGTCCTCCTCTTCTACCGCTTAATGCCATCAAATATTAAGAAGAGAATTGAAAAAAAGCATTAAGAACAAACAGCAAACAAACTTTCGATATAATATCGTCAGGGAAATAGCATGCGAGGGTGCATCAGCTGATACGGAGACAGCAAAACGTTTGCATCCTCGTGCTCAAAAATAGCATATACCCAGAAAATTTGCGATATAAAATAAACAACATGTATCCAGTAGTAGGTTGGCTCATGGCACCAGCTACACTGAATATTCTTGGATATTCATTGCACATCTTTTATAATCCCTTTACATCTGACAGAAATTACACTCTCCATCTCTGCTTCTCTTTACTTTATGTATTCTTCGTGCCCAGGCCCGATAAAGGCTGTTTTATTTTATTATTTTTTGGCCCGTCCTGGTGTCACAATTAAAAAAAAAAAGTGCTTGCCAAAAAACTCCGCAATGCACTGAATCCGCGATCGGTGAATCACGATAGAGCGAGGGATTACTGTACAACAAAGCTAAGATTTACAATAACTTGTATGTGTGATATGGTGACGAATCCAAGGACTTTGGTTTTGGCAGTGAAGTCATTACCCTGAGTGAATGCCCTTTCTAACGTCAGACCATGGCTGGTCTTGAACCGCTGACCTGATAAATAAGTCATGTGCACTACCAACCCGGCCATGGCAGACCTGTGATTCGGCAATTTTCCAGATGGAAAGTCACTGACCCATATATAACCCACATATGGATACAAGCCCACACCCCAAAAAATTGGCACTAACAAAACCTAACAATCCTAGCAAACAATATGAAATTGATTTTGAATTATGTTGGGGTGTATATACCTGGGGAGCAGGGCTTGCCATTGGCAGAGAGCACTTGAAAATCAACTAATGTGGGTTTGATCTCTACGTGGGCAAAAGTTAGGGCATGCAGCCTTAATCCTCCAGCTCCAATAAGTCTATATCCACCCCCAAACAAATGGGGACCAATTGTAAAACAAAATGATGCAATTTTTTTAGGGTTATACCTCTAAGAAGGATGTTGGAAGAATGTTCTCTTCCCCAATGAGGATGTATATTCAACTATTTTTAATGTTGAAAAAAATACAACATCAAAAACTATGTTTCATTGATAGTGTTGGTACATCTTCCATTATCCGGAGGCCACTTTTGCCCCATGAACACAATTTATGCTTAAAATACATTATTCTCATATTTATTAAATTGCTAATTTGTCACTATCAATCCCCACTCAAATGGAGGTGAACACAGACAAGCTTGAGCTGGATATTTAGGTAGGGAGCCCTTCCTAATGCCCCGTGGTGGGTTTAAACACAGAGTTGTCATTCCCCAACTTGCATGCTTAACCAGTTAATGACTCACTGCCAATTCCAACATCCCATCATGGGATCAAACCCACATTAGCAGTTTCCCAACTCGCACTCTACTGACCTAACACGCACAACTTTCATTAATAGGAGTGTCCAATAGATATCAAAGTACAGACGCTCCCCAACTTACACTTATTCAGAGCATATAAAATAATAGAAAGCGCTATGAGTAATTTTCCTAAAAAGCCCCATAGGACATTAATTCAAATCTGTAATCTCCTAAAAAGTGACAATTACTATTCAAAAGTACGAAAATCACTACTCAGATATATATATATATATATATATATATATATATATATATATATATATATATATATATAATTTTTGAATGATATAAAACCCTATTAACAAAACTATATACATCTTTCCTATTCCTGTAGCTGCAGGTGTGTATTATGCTGACACACAAGTCAATGTACACAGCTTAAATTTACAAAATTCCATTTAAAATGGATGACATCATCATGATTTTGTAATCACTAGTCTCTTCAGGAATCAATTCATTTAAAGAGATGGATGACGTATATTTTACTTATTTCAGGTCTAACGAGGCAAGTGAGATAACATTATCCACTATCTGTACATTTGATATTGGTAAACTGTCTGATTGAAAATAATTTGCAGATTGGTTTAATCACCTCTATGCATTCACAACAGATTACAAAATGGAACCAAAGATTATGTTTATAGGGTCCGCAGTAGCTCAGTAGTAGAGCATGGGAGTCGAGAAGCAACTAGTTAAGAGTTCGAGCCCACTGCAGGGCATAAGGAAGGGTATCCAGTCTTAATATTCCAGGTTGAACATGTCTGTTCACCAACTCCATTTGAACAGGGATTAACTGTGACATAAAATACTGCTCTCACAAGAGAATAAAACTAACTCAGGTATAGTTAGGTTAAAGCTACATACAGTATACAGTACTGAAGCCCATAAAGCTTTGTCATTTCTTAGTATGCATTTCTGATATACTTGAGTATGGTAATTTAAAAAAATTTACCCAAATAAAGTATTAACTGCATTGCTGCAAATTAGCATAAAATAATACCCCCAAAACAAAACTCAACTGCGTCACATTTCTGGAAGACTAAAAAAAAAAAAATGAAAAATATCAACTGTATTTCAATTCTTTTTAGGGTGTTAATCATTACTGCCTAAGGGGGAATTAGGTGAGTACTGACAACTATAGCTTTAAGCAGTCTATACTGTGAAGCAGTCAAGAAAAAGATATATATCCACTTTGGCACCACAATGTGTAGTTATTCGCTAGTAATACCCATTATGAATTTATAAGCTAAAGTTATATTTGCATCTATTGCTATAGTAACATTTACTATAGCTTTCAACCGTCTCTTTCGTATACCAGTCATGGAACGCTATATTTCTAATTTGGAACTCTTCTATGTATAATTCTTTGCTAGTAATGCCAATATTAAGGTTATATGATAGACGCTATATTTACCCTCCTTGCAATGTCAAATTGTAAATCCTATTTTATGGGGACACGTCTTTTCAATACAGACTTTCTGCAACTTGAAGCAGCAGAGGACAGCCCAAATACCAGGGACATAGCCTGAGGCTGTTAAAACAGAGCCACCGAACCACCAAGAGGAACAACTTCTTTAATTCAAGAATTGTAAATCACTGGAATAGTCTCCCTGATGACATTGTAATGAGCCAGAGTGTTAATTCATTCAAAAACTCATACGACAAGTATGTTGAGACTGAAAGACGAAGAAGAGGCACTCTCCATGAGCACTGACTCCTATGCCTCTTTAATTGTCATTAGGTAAGCATCATTAGGTAACCCTATTCACCTATAAACTTTTAGTTCACCAGACGAAATGATGGTAAATTCTCACAATTTTCATTTGTATTTATGTCGCTTAAGAAGTTTAAAAAATGTAAAACAAGAAAATTTTTACAAATGAATCTGTCTCAATTTGGTCATCAAAATCATATTTTTACTATGTTTTTCATATGTTTTGATTGAATATGACCTTTAAAACCGTGGGTAAATGAATGCTGACCTAACCTAAAAATAGCAATTCACGAAAGTTGTCAAGGTCACATTCATTCATTCAGATTATAAACCATAGGAAAAATATCATAAATTACTATTTTTTTAGGTTAGGTTACCTACGTATTCCGATAGTTTCCAAGGTCAGATTCATTCAAAACTTTACAAAAAACCATGGGAGAAATAATGTTATCACCTCCAAATTGAGTGGCCCAGAAGTAAAAATTTAATATATATTTCGCCAAAGCTTACATAAAAATACATAACATACACCACAGCAAGTATATTAGATAATAGCAAATTAAAGTTGAAATACGATATATATTTACTTGCACACCCCAAGAATAACTCTCTTGAAATATGTCATAACATTAGCTTGGGTTTGTTCAACTCCATATAACAGACGAGTTGATAATTAAAATTAGTTTTTTTTTAGTGGTGTTTACTATTTGGTCAATGCTTTTTTTAATATTCATTACACATGAAATTAACGTTACAAATTAAAAGAACCAATATTCACAATCTGTTTAAGTGTTTTCTATTAGAATGAAATAAAGAGGATAGTAAATCTAAATAAAAACAATGGGTGGAATTCATTACAGTGAGCTAAACACAGAACACCAATGTTCAAATTAAAAATAAAAAAAAAATGAAAAATTCAGTGACGGCGAGGACCGAAACATACTTGGGCACCGGAGAATCAAAACGAAAATTGTAATAACAGTAAAAAAAAAATACAAAAATAACAGCCACATTGAAACACACGACAATAATAATACAAAAACTGTCAATGGTATAACGAAAAACCATTAAATGGCGCGCACACAAACACACCTGGCGTGGAGACTCTTACTGGTAATAATTTTCCTTTCCCCGTTTAACCATCTCTCTCTCTCTCACTCACTCTCTTTCTCTATCTCCCCATCCGCTCTCCCTCTCACCATCTATCTTTCTCCCCCATCACCCTCTTCCCCCATTATTCGTAAAGCGGCGGAAGAGCTGCAGCCAAAGCGAGGCCCACAAACTCATCACCCTCGGCGTTGCCCCGAAAACAAAAACATTCACTTTACACTTCAATTACGTTTTAATTCTTCGCTTTGACGTCGCCAACGTCATCTCCGATGCTTCTTACGAGCGGACGTACGCAATCTATAGCCACTACAAATGCATTTCAGGGTTAAAAAGCGAAATGAATAAATAGATCTTACCCCCGTTCTTTCAACCCGCAGTTCCCGTTTTGTTCCAATGATGTTGCTATTGTAATTTATTTCATTTATGTTCTGGAATAAGTCCTCTCGTAAATATTTTAGTTTGTTTATAATTTCTGTTGCTGTAAATTTTATGTACAGAAGATTTTTTTTATCATAATGACGAAGGAGTGGTTATTTTTTCCCTTTTTAGAAGAGTTTGTGATCGCTTCCATTCCCGAGGTGAGGCGGCGGCCGCCATGGCCATAGCGGCGCCATTCCCGTCTACGTTATTGATTCCATAAAAAGACGCGGCCTCTCAACCCTCGTCCCTTCCCCCCACCGACCACCCCATCTCTCCCCCACCCTCCACCCATTCTCCCGCACTCGGCCTACCTCATTAATATTCATATTCCACCCAAATTTTCCCCCTACAAGAGGTTAACTTTGGCAAAATAGCCCCGGGGGGAGGGGCCCACGTGGCATTGAATCAGAAGAGACTTATGCAAGAGTCTCGAGATCGAATTTCATAGCATAACTATATTACATAAGATGGTAACATGTCTCTCTTCACCCTAGGAACAATAAAGGCAATCGGGAGTGGAGCCATTGTCTCTCTCTCTCTTTCTCTCTCTCTCAGGGGGTCGATCGTCGGTCGGTCGGTCGGTAACGCCGCCGGCCCACGCGAGAGCGCTGGTGGTGGTGGCTGCGGAGAGCAAATTCTCCTGCCGGCAAAATCACCGATCAGCCATAAATCCATATTTCGCAATTAATAACCAATCGCATAGTTTTACACACACACGTTTACAGATATCAATAAAAACGTTATATTTAACTATTACTGGAAATTAACACTCAAGTATGTAAGAGTAGTTTCAAGGGTCATTTATGAAATGTTTGAAGAAAAAAAAAAAATTCTATGCAGAGGGCAAGAGAGAAAGTGAGGGAAAAAAACCCTTGCAATGCTGGCCTTGAATAGACCCGTTTAGCGGTAGCGGAAAATATTAATAAAACTCTTCTTAAAAGGAATTTTGGTCTAGGCCCAATATATAATGCACAGGTGAAAGTTCATAATCTTTTGTTTATTTATTAATAAATTATATAGTTTTGCAGTGATAGATCTTCATAGCATACATCGCATCTGTAGTTACCGATGCATTCTAAAGCTGAACTACATACAAGTATATATATATATATATATATATATATATATATATATATATATATATATATATATATATATATATATATATATATATATATTTATATATATATATATATATATATATATATATATATATATATATATATATATATATATATATATATATATATATATATATATATTGCATTGCTTATTGTTAATTTCTATGCTAAGTTTTAATACAATCTATATGCATACCAGTAAGTTTATAGTTTTAGTGAAGTTTTATTTTTCTTTAAAGTCTTAATATTAGATTCGTTTCGGTTCTTTATTTCGGCCATGTATTGATAGGTGCTGAAAAAAGGGTTAGCTGGTGGGGGGGGGGGCTGCCGAATGTTAACATCTCGTACATCTGTTCATAATGCCACGCCCCGTTATCATTATGTCACATACTCAACGCAATAGTATAACGCTTCAAAGACATCGCTGATCTATAAGTGGTCAAAGGGCACCAGTTGTCATTTTGAACAAAAAACGCGATTTCGTCTTTTTGTTTATCGCCTTTTGAGAATTCGCCGTCTGGTCCGTTAGTCAATTCTATATCACAGACAGTTGGTCGTGGGCTTTGGGGGGAAAATAGCACATAAACAAACGTGCTCACACAGCTCTAACCCTTTTGATGGGAATAAAACGTTCGCCTGCCTGGGTTCCTGATATCTCCCCTTTAAAATCGCTCTCATTTCATATTGAAAGCTTGATTTATTATTAAGTATTGATTATAGGGATGTAATAAAAAGGCGCATGACAAGAGCATAGCAAGGGGCTCCAATCCCTCCATGACCCAAGGGAATTCTAATGCGCACCAATGATTGCCTCATTTGCATGACCCAATGTTGTCAGTGAGCGGATGTTGTTATAATAATAATAATAATAATAATAATATGTTTAGAAATACGTAAGGGGTTCTCGTCCCTATACCGATCGTATGTAGCGTTGGGTTTTACAAACATGAACAATGGCTATTATAAAATTCCCATAGTTTTTGGCTGATAATACCAAGTTTATTAACTGTTGATTATAAAAGATTACAAAGACAGGATTAAAAATCTGACAAGGAGAGCACAGCTCTATTTAAAACTTAAGCTTATTACTGTTGATTATAAAAGATTACAAAGACAGGATTAAAAATCTGACAAGGAGAGCACAACTTTATTTAAAACTTAAGCATACGCATTTTTATTTTTATTTTTATTTTTTTTATTTTTGCGTAAAGAGCGCAGAGCATTCAGAAGTTATAGAAGAATGAGAGTGATACTTAACCACTGTCTCGTTTGTCAGTGTTATTTTGCCATTACTTGTTTCTGGCTGATTTTGTCAGTGTTATTTTCCTTTACCTGTGTTTCTGGTTGATTTTAGTCTTTTAAAAATACTGTGAAGGCAATAATGACAAATTTAAACCGATACTTATACACTCTTCTTCTTCTTCCACTATTTGCGTTCCCATTTTCATATGGGGTCGCATCTCTTCACTAGTCGTCTCCACTGGTTCCGCTCCATCACTTGCTCCTCCCCCAGCTGTCTCTCTCTGAGACATTATATTACAATAATCTACGAAAATAATTTCTTAGAACATCAGGGGACTCGAACTCATCCCAAACTACAAAGTCATGCTGTCTTAACCAACGGTGCCACTACATCAGACAAAAGTCTGTATATATATATATATATATATATATATATATATATATATATATATATATATATATATATATATATATATATATATATATATATATATATATATATATATATATATATATATATATATATATATATATATATATATATATATATATATATATATATATATATATATATATATATATATATATATATATATATATATATATATATATATATATATATATATATATATATATATATATATATACATATATATCAACGCGAATTATTCAAGCATCCTTTGTTATTACGTAAAAACTCTCATTAATGATTGATTTTTATATGAACGGTCGCGTAAAATTTGTCATATAACAGCATTTTTATACATCCCCCCTCCCCCACAGTGAAATATACATGTAAATTATTCAGCCAGACGTGGAGAGAGAGAGAGAGAGAGAGAGAGAGAGAGAGAGAGAGAGAGAGAGAGAGAGAGAGAGAGAGAGAGAGAATTGCAACTCTCTTTGTACAATAGATCAATGCTTTTCCATGACACTTGTGCTAACAAACAACGCTTTGAAGCAGATTACATCACTGAATTTTTCTCTATGCCTGTCTGTTTACTTACTGGGCTAAATACCTTCAAGCATTTACACGAATTATTTATATTTAGTGCACAGCTTTTTATACATCTATTGTTTGTACATATTTTCAATTTTGCATCTCAGGGGCACAGGCTGCATCGATGATTCTCAAGTTCATTGAGTTACTAATTTTTTCCTACTAAAGTAACAGGTGTTAGAAAGCCGATAATAATAATAATAATAATAATAATAATAATAATAATAATAATAATAATAATAATAATAATTCAGACATGACTCTATGTTAATTTATTATTATTATTATTATTATTATTATTATTATTATTATTATTATTATTATCATTATTATTATTATTATTATTATTATTATTATTTTTATTATTAAAGGGTAGCAATGCAACAAACCATCTGCAAAATGGACAAGAAAAATGTCCTCACTTATGTACTGCATTACATTGATCTTTACTAACTAACATGCGCCTAACTTGCGGTTCATACTTGAGCCATCTTCGGAGAGCCATACCAGTGTAATAAAGAATTGTACAGAGAAAGAAATATACAGTCATTAAAATGGGTCTGTATTCTAGTTAAGGGAAATGCAAGGTGTTTAAATATTCCCAAAGGAACACCTCCCAGCATCCCCAGGGGCAGAATTAAGAATGGCAGGGCGTCGTAGGTGTTAGGTAGCAGTATTATTTATTATTATATGTTTATTGACAAAATATTACAAAAGTATTAAAAAATATTAAATTTTTCCTTTTTTTTTTTTTGCACAAAATAGCATAATTAATGTTGTTCCGGTTTTACGTCACGGACTCCCTTTTCTACCAAGGGCTAGGACGGTTGCCTTCTTGCGAAGGATTTGTTTTGGCAATGTAATCCTTACCCTGAGTGCATGTTCTTGTTAACCTCAGACCGTGACGGGGTGCGAACCCTCGACTTGACGCCTCAGAGTCGCGGACGCTACCGCTTCAGCCACGGCGACTACAAAATAGCACATTAATAAAAACAATATTTTGTCCATCAAAAATCTTAGCCTAAAGAACACTACAAATATTCTCACAAACTTACCAACAAAAGTAAAAAATCATATTTATCTTAATGCCTAATTTTGAATTACAGCTAGAAGAATAGACTAATTCCAATTATTACAATTTAATCTATTAAAAAAAAAAAATCAATGCTCTTCTCATTACAAGGTTGAATCTCTTCCTTATCTGTACAACTTTAGTACTTCATAAATATACTGACACAACTCTGTACAAAATAGCCGATTCTTTATAATCTCTTTAATTTCGAGGCTTTAAAGGAAACGTTCCCAGTACGTCCGATGTATAAGATTAGATTGAAACACTTTTTCAAATATATATTCCGTAACTTTAGTTATGAATAAATGATAAAGAATAATAATTTAATGCTTTAGTACTGACATTTGAGTTTCTCATATGTTATGTGCTGAGAAAGTAATTCTCCGAAAAAAATCCTAGATATATGTATTTTGTTACTGTAGTTAATATTGCAACTGTTATTCTGTGGTGAAAGTATAGTTTGTCATTAGACACTTGTTTATTTACAATGAAAAAGATAAATAAAATTATGGAGATTTAAACAATATCATACATCAACCATTTCTTATTGCTAAAATTATTCATTCAGTATATGTTTCTGCTGTATGCAAATACACAAATATATAAGTTCATATATAGGTACTGTATTACGCAAGTATATATGTAATGGTATGAGAGAGAGAGAGAGAGAGAGAGAGAGAGAGAGAGAGAGAGAGAGAGAGGAGAGAGAGAGAGAGAGAGAGAGAATTTGCTTCTTCAGATTTAAGTGTCTAATTTTTCGTTTATTAAGTAGTCAAGGTTAATTTTCATTGACACTTGTTTATGTACTGTGAAAAAACAAAAATTAAAGAATAATATTTTGGAGATTTAAAGAATTTAATAAAAAAAAAAATTATTTGCAAATCATTCGTGTGTGTGTGTGTATATATATATAATATATATATATATATATATATATATATATATATATATATATATATATATATATATATATATATATATATATATATATATATAAGTACAAACTGTTAGCATACAGCACTAAATAGTAAGGAAGCCCACCAGTAAAACAAAACTTATAAAACAATGCTATATTTCGGATCCTAGCTGGATCCCTTCTCAAGCACAAGAGCTGTGCTTGAGAAGGGATCCAGTTAGGATCCGAAATATAGCATTGTTTTATAAGTTTTGTTTCACTGATGGGCTTCATTACTATATATATATATATATATATATATATATATATATATATATATATATATATATATATATATATATATATATATATATATATATATATATATATATATATATATATATATATATATATATATATATATATATATATATATATATATATATTATATATATATATATATATATATATATATATATATATATATATATATATATATATATATATATATATTATATATATATATTATATATATATATATATATATATATATATATATATATATATATATATATATATATATATATATATATATATATATATATATATATATTCAGTGTGCCCCAAGTTTTAGTTACTCTACAAGTGCGCCCTGAAAAAAAAAGTTTGAGAAACACTGCCCTAAGTTTTAGAAAAAATAATAAGTTCGTGTACAGATTGAAGGCTGTTGCCCTCTCGTTAGTCCCTGGTGGATATCATGATGTAGTCTTTTCGGGCACAAAAATAAAACATTAAGACGATGAAACAGTAGAAGTTTAAGGAGTAGGCATACATAAGGGAAATGATACTCAGTAGGAAAAGGATAGGCTGCAAAAATAGTCGAAGTATTGAGGACCTAGAGATATGACAGGATTAGGACTTGAAATGACGATAGATTCGCTTTTTGAAGGAAGATAGGTTATAAGAATTAGAAAAGACAAAAGGAGGAGCAGAGTTCCAGAGTCTGGAGGCGGATGGGAAGAAGTCGCTGCTCTGGCTTATCAGCGAGCTACAAATCTCCACACAGTACCTGTGAGACGAGGCCGCTTTGCACCTTTTCATAATATAAAAAAAAAAACACGAATGAGAAACTGAGCGAGAAAAAAATATGAGTGTATTTAAAACTAGTTATAGACGTCAAAGGCAATAAAAAAAAAACACGTACAAGACATATGCTTAAAAATACGTCGCTAAACATCAGATAAACATTAATGAATACATACTTGGTACCAGTAACCGAAAGAGGCATCTCTGTTTCTATCTATACAAAAAAAGCCATAAAACCCTAATTAGGGGATGACTGAATAAAAGCAAAAACTCAATTCTTTGTTGGAAAAATATACAGGAGAGGGTTTCCAGTCTCCTTGCTCCTCCTCATTTTGTCGACTTTTACGACACGCAGGGGAACACGAAGGAGGTATTCTTGGTCCTCCCTCGAGAGGAAAGAAACATTGGAAAATATGATAAGCGACAAGTACTAGCGGAATATCATTGTTAGTGTTTTTTAATAGCAACACATTATATTGGGAATAATACACTGTGTCGTTCAGAGGAAGATGATGTAAACAATATTTAATATTAAGGGAGTGACTATCATCACCGAACAGTGATATTACAGACGACGTTATCATCACCATCCCATAAAGGCAATTGAGAAGTAAAAATAATTTATTTTAGATTCTCGGTGAAAATACCGAAAAACATATTATCACCGACAGATGATAACAAAGCCACTGTTCTTTTCACTGTTAGGTTAGGTTAGGTTAGATTCATTTCATTGTGCGGTGACTATAATGGAATCAGTAATATCACTGTACGGTGATAATACACACAGCCTAATATTTATTACTAGACCCTGATCACGCGAAACATCATTTCATTATATCGACAGTTTTAAAAGCTCGTCA
>JAXCGZ010018903.1:147500-211181 GCA_037179515.1 Halocaridina rubra
ACACACTTTTGTTCGTACAGTTATGGAGTAAATACAGAATAAACCATTCCAGATAACTGGAATAAGAATTGCAAACATACATATGTAAATGTGAGTGTGCTTGAGTCTGGAACGAGAATTACTGTACACATTCGAATTTTCTCTTTTCTCAAGTCCAAAACAGTGCCCACAAATGAAATGGGATAAAGCTGCATGAAAAGAAAAAAAAAACTTGCATATCGTATCAGTCGGCAAAAGGAGATAAATAATAGAAGGCATGATGGTGTTTTGAAAATGTAGTATTCCTTTTGCATCGCTTTTTCTCTATTTTTTTTTAAATTGTGACCACCCAACTGGTTTCAGAAGAATCTAGTACCAAGCTATTTCCTCAATATTTTCTTTCCTAAAAGTCTAGGTATTTGCTCTGACTCTGCCACCCCCTTTATAAGGGAAATTATGGCTAATGTGCATGTGTATAATTACCTAAGTGTGCTTATGGGAAAGTGCCCTATGCTCATAACTCCCTGTCTCCTAGTCATTTCAAACTTATACTTAGTGATATTTATCATATTTGTCCTAAAAAGTATGAATGCAGTTAGCTTTAACTACTTCCTCTCTTAGCGAATTCCAATCATCAACTATTCTTACACTAAAAGAGTACTTCCTTACATCTAGTTCTACTTCCAGACAAATCAAAATATTGCTCCCTATCCACTCTGTCAAAACAATGAAAGAAATTAAAAACCATTGCCATATCCCCCCCTCTTCCTTTTAGCTTCATGGGATGGTAAGTCTAATTCCCTCAGCCTCTCATAATAACTAAAATTGCTTATATCTGGCATCAGTTTCGTAGAATGTTTTAGAATATTTTCCAGCTTATTTATATTCTTTTTCAAGAGCGGATTCCAAAAGGGTGCTGCATACTCAAGCTTCGGCCTAACATAAATATTTCTGAACATTTCCTTGTCCAAGTGCCTGAAGGCTACCCTTACATTTGCTAAGAAAGCATATGCAGCATTTACTATACCATATACATACATATCCAGAGACAAAATCTGCCAATATGTGTACCCCTAGATCTCTCTTATTCTCTGTCTCTTGAAGTTCTGAACCTGCTATTGAGTATCCAAACTTGGGCTTTCTTGTACTTATACCCTTTCTCATTACCTTACATTTTGAAGTATTGGATTTCATTAGTCACTTTTCTGAACATTCATGTACAATATTTAAGTCATCGTGAGGTTTTGCAGCAGTCCTCATCTTTTACCCTCTTCACAATTTTTGCATTATCTGCAAAACATATTAAAAATGCATTTACAGACTCCGATAGGTCAACTGCATATACAAGGAATAAAAAGTGGCCATAAAACTAAACCCTGAGGAACACCACTACTAGCCTTTCTCAAGCCAGATGCCGAAAGTCTTACTCTAACCCTATGTTCCCGTCCTTCTAAGTAAGTTTTCATTCACTCCAAGACATTTCCACGTTTTCTTGTCATTGTTTGTAGCTTCTTAATAAGTCTTCCATGTGGGACTATATTAAATGCCTTCCAAAACTCTAATATGCAATCTGACTAGCCCTCACTCTCTTGTAATATCTGGCTCACCTCATCATAAAATTCTAGCAAATTTGTTACTGTTGATCTGCCTTCTCTGAAGCCATGTTGCCTCACTGACAAAAAGTTAAAGGATTCAGAGTGAAAAAGAGATCTGTTTTCTTATTAGTTTCTCCATAACTTTGCAAGCTATGCTGGTCAAGGATACAGCCCTATAGTTTAGAACTGTGTCTCTACTTCCCATTTTAAAGATTCATACCATGTTCGCTTCCTTCCAGCATATTGGAATCTCCCAAGAGTCCAGTGACTTTTCATATATGATGCATAGGGGCACCAATAATGGTTTAGCACATATCTTAGGTAAAGGGATATATCATCAGAATCCATAGCTTCATGGTTATCTAAATCCAACAACGCTTTGCATACCTAATTACCGTAGCTGAAAAGTCAAAGTTCTCTAATATCAGTCGATGACTTCTTACCTCTGCAATCTGAGGGGGTAGAGTAGTTTTATTCTTTGCAGATCTCATTATCAGTCTCAGTAATGCTTCAATCTGCCCTCTTTTAACTTTAGGACTTGTATTTGACCTTCAATTCTCCTCTGACAAAGCTGTGGGAAAGTTTGGGATTTTCTTCAGCTTTCCTGGTAATATCCCTCTCGTAATCCCTTTCCGCCCTTCTTCGCTTACTTGCTTGTTTGTAAGTCTGTCATTTATAAGTTTACACCTCCCATACCTATGCCAGCATCTGTCTCCCCATTCCTTAGCTCTCTTACATTCATTATTAAACCATTTCTTTCTGGCATTAACAGCTCCCATATTGGTGGATGGTATGCAATGGTTGACTACCTTCTCATATTCTCCTCTAAAAATTTCGTTCATTTTTTGTACAGATTTGTTGTTAAATGAGGTCATCCAGTACATACCTGCAAAAGGATCATTAATTTTGTCGTAATCTCCTTTTGGATAGTTCCTGATCATCTTCTCAGTGCTCCTATTCTCAAGTGGATCATCTTCAATGATATACTCCATCAACAACACACACAGTTTGTGAGTATGTTAATATATTATACTTCTTTTCTGCTATTTCTTTTCTAATTTAGCTATGATTATATTGCTAGGCAATGAGATATCATCACACATGAAAGCATCGTTTTCTGCATAACAATTAGTCCCCATCTGAATGGTGGTGGACCTTGACATGTCAGTCATGAAGAAAATCCAGGAGGCTTAATTTATTTTCTATTAGGAATTAGAGTGTAAGAACTCATAAAAAGAATGCAAACAGAGTAGTAGTGAATTATACATATCAACTTCACGAAACAAAATGTCACAAACTTTGTGAAGGTAATATCCGAAACATGCAATATAAGATGTACAAAACTAAATGAGAAAATACTTACCTAGGTCTAAATACATTACCTTTCTACACTTACAGGACTAAAATAGGTCACTTTTATGAGCCGCTTTATGTGTCACTATTAGTCTTAATCAATGGGGTTGTGCAAAGACAGATTGGAGCTGGAAGATGAAGTCTGGATGCCCTTTCTAACATCTCAAAGTATATTCGAAGCAGCACTCCAAGGATCAAATATTGTGTTAAAGAGAAACTGTTTTTATTAACAACATATACAATATTCCTTACAAGTAACGAGTTATGCCGCTGGTACTGAAGATGCTGCAGCAAAAATGGTTACAGCATTTGGCAAAACTTTTATCTTCATTGGCCGAACTTCGTAACTTTCACTATCAATGTTCAATTCTCTATCCTCACCCTGGGAGGGGAAAGAAATTATACAATTAACAATGTCAGTTTATGACTAAAACCTTTAAAAGCAATATAATATTGTGATCATTTAAGTCACTATACAGTATACGTAATAAACCTTGACTTAAACATTTCATCACCAGGTATGAAGTGAAAATGGCAAACTTATATATTTATTATTGCTGCAATAACACTAAGTAGCACCACAGTACAATCAAATAATTTGTGGACGACTGAACTGCTTACAACCACATATGCCAATAACACAACATACACTCTCTGAAAGCTCTTTGAGAAAGCTCGGGAATGGCAGTGTCCTTTCTTAAGGACTCAGGGCTGTTCAACCATGCAGCTTAGATAAACAACAGTAATATGTGCAATAACAAACAATGGTTCTGGTTGCAGTCTTCATTCCTATAGTGCTTTTATTGTTTTATGTTCAGAATTTGGAGCCTTACCTTTGAAACCCATCTACAGTATATATTTCTTAGCATACAACTACACGAGGCAAAGATGTCGAAACTTCCATTCTTATTACCCCATAGAAACATTCCAGATTATATATAATAAATGACTTTCACTATCAGATTCACAAAAATTAATTCATAAGTTCAACAGATTGCAGGAAATCTTGCAATATTGCCTACTTTTACAGTCACTGCTATATTCTACATCATAATCAACACTTGAACGTAGTACAATTACTGCCATTTTTCAATCAAGCCATTGTTCTGCTAATTAGTAATTTAATGCACCATTTTTGAGTTACAATTAGTCTCCATTCGAATGGGGGTGAACACAGAGAGGTTGCATCTTGGGGGAATTCAGGCTGGATCACCTTCCAACTGCTTCACAGTGGGATCGAACCCAAGTATGTCTTCCAGGCTCTTGCACTCTAGTACTGAGCTACCACGGTCCCCACACTCATTAGTAATTTAAATCTTAGAATAGAATATTGGTTTGTTTTTCATTGTGTATATATATTATATTTATTCTGCCCTCTTAAATATTCTTAAGGTTGAGTGCAATTGTTGGGAGGTGAGGTTATACAATTTGTGAGTCACTGATATTTAAATACTTGAATGTATATAATTCGATGTCATAAAACAGATATTAGAAAACTTTAATATTACCTCAGATGGAAGTACTGTACATGGGACTTAAAGAGAAACAAAAGTGCTTATAACTTTTAAGTTGCAAAGAACACCATACCCTGACATGGAGTATTAGGTCAAAGTGGCACTGGGGGTTCAAGGCAGAGTACTGGTAGTCTTCCCGTACAATCCCTGATATTTAAAGTCTATATCTTTTCAATTACAATCCAGCTGTGACAGCTCAGTGGTAGAGCTCGCAAGTCGGTAACTAACAAGCTTGTAAATGAAAATTGTGTCTCTTATTATTAGAATTCAAGAACTCCTAAACAATATATTGTGTGTATTATTGCCGTTCTGGACAACCCTGAATAAGTCAGAAGAAGTGAAATATAAGATGGCACACTGCCACAATCAACCCCTGCACCTCATGGGGCATAAATGCCTGGGAGAGGCTTTAGTCACCCAGGCGATTTCTGTACAGATATAATTATTCAATTCTCTATTCTCAGATTCTCTACATACATTACACTGAACTGGTGTAGTAAATATAGTGAGACTCTTCTATCTTATTTAGTTATTATTATCAATATCATTTAATAAAGGATTAATGTTTTCAAGGTTCATTACTCTAAACTTAGCTCTGACACAAAGCTATACTGCTGAATAAATTTAGCTTTGTATGTTTTATATATTCTGCAAGATATTATGCATAAATTTTTTAATATTTTACGTGCACTGAATGAAGCATACAGCCAGAACACCAACATATTCACAGACAATGTAATGTATCTTTAATTCTGCACAAAGTAAAGCAGAAACTTGAAGTCATTCGCAGAAGAGAGTAATTTCCACTCGAATACAAGTGAGTTAGAAAAAGGTTTATAGAGCAGAATTGAATATGATGAGGCATTTACATAATATATATAACTACTGTGATTCATGGAATTTAAATACTAAATTAAGCTTCAAAAGATAGTTGTTTTTGTTGTTCCCTAAGCTATCTTGCCTGTCCCAGTAAAAAAAAAAAAAAAAAAAATCCCAAAGGAAGGCCGCTGTCAATCCCAGGCTTTTGCACAGAACCCTTAGGGAGTCTATGTTGTGTTGGTGGCATATGTAATTATGTGCAGTGCAGTCTTCTATAACATGATTCCTGGGATGCTCCAAATGTCTACAGCTAGGAGTCTCTAAGACATGACCGCTGGAAAGTAATTTCCCTCCATAAAAGAAATGGTTTTCACAAAACAATTAAAAATACCACCACTAACATGCTATGTATTTTTCAGCTTTCTGAAACCTCACCTTCTTATTTTTTGTTGAACCAACCGGTCTTAGGATTAATTCTCCAACCAAAGTCTCTGTTGCATAGCTGCTAATCTTGTTCCATTCCCTACTCCATCCTTCTCTAATGAATTGAAAAGCACCTACATTACTAGGACCTGCAATACAATATCATGCATTAGAATAAATATCTTCCCTGAGAAGCGCTATTTTTCCTGTTTTTTGCCATTTTGTGTCACAAAGCACTCATTTAAACAAGGGCGGAGACAGATAGGTTAGAGATGTTATCAGGATAGGGCTGCATGCGTTTCCTCATGCACAGTGGTGGGATCGACTCTATGTTGGTAAGGCTCATTACATCTTGACTTGCATGCTCTACCACTGAGCTATTGTGACCCACTAATTATGAGAATTAAGAAGGGGATCTGAGTGGGGGGACAGTTTTCATATGAGCATTACAGGGCTTACAGAAGGTCAGTGGTAGAGCGTTCTAGTTAAGAAGCAACTAATGCTGGTTCAGTGACAGTTTGGGGTGCTAAGAAAGGCATACAGCCTTAAAGTCCCAGCTCTTACATGTCTGCATCCACCCCAGTTCAAATGATGACTAATTGTGACACATAAAACACTGCACATTTTATCTGCATATAGGTGAAACCTTTGCACTAAGATACAGCTTCATGATCTCATAGAACAAGAAAAGGGAAGAGAAAGATTTAATATGGTCCCACACATAATATGCATCTCAATAAGTCTGCTGATATTAAAACCAGTACTATTATTGTTCAAAGCACTGAAACCTTATATCTTAACAAAGAATTAACCACTCAGGGGCGAATTATGCCATCTTGCGAGTATGCGCACTGGTTATGCACTATTCCTGGTCAATGTCAAAATTTCGAGGGTTTGTTAAAAAAAAAAAAGGGCACTAGAACTCTTACTATGGAATGCCATATGTTTCCTGGAGCTGTGTGGCATCTCTTCTTTCCCTCATGTGTTACATAAAGCACTCAGCGTGAATGAACATTAATGCGTAATCAGGCACAATCAAGAGAGGATATTTCCCGTAGAATGCCCGGCCTTTCAGCATTATAAAAGACTGTAGTAATATCATTGTCCCTTTGGTGAAAAACATTAAACTTCTTGCTCTCTCATTTATAATACAGCTACAGAGAACTTGATCGCAGTCTCCTTTTACATACAGAGTTTAAGGTCACCATTGAAAGGCAGAGCACTAGAGCCCTAAATATCTATAATATAGCCGGGGGCCCAAGTATCCTCTCCAATCAAGTGGGGTAAGTGATCTCCGGGCAATGTTTACATAATCAGGTAGACCTATGGGAAATCATCAATCCCCCAATTAACAGTTCCGTTTAAACAGTAACAACATGAGACAGTTCCACAGGGAATAAGCATCTAAGCCACAGCAATAAGAGTTATAATATAATATCTTTTTGATACAATGTACAGTTCCAAAGTATAATTATAACCAGATCCATCCTTTACCAGAAGCTAAGATACCTAAATCACTCCTCTTAGTTGTTTGGGTATAATGAGCTGCCACAATTCTCCCACCATCCTACTTAGGTCACCCACAGGGTTAGTAGGTAAGAGTCTTCTGATATGAGGTAGACTTATTTTCCATATTGCAATCAGGGTATTCATAAGGATTATACGTTACTCTCTATTCAACAATATAACACTGACTCCCGCTGAATAAAGTTACATTTTAAGAGATGATCAGAAGGAGGAACATGTTATGCATTCATAAAACAGAGTAGATTGGGAACATTTGAACAACCTGGTGTACTGGAAAAGGACTTAATAAAAAGCCTGGTACACAGTAAAAATAATTACCTGTATGACTAAACAAATTACAGAGTACAAAACATACTTAAATTCAGATGTACATACCTGTTTTCAGAGATAGCGCATATCCAGGAATGTCTTTAGTGTGTAGAGTGTTTTTAGTTGAGATTACAACATCACAGACACTGTCAATTGTTTTTTTCTGCATGAGGCCACATTCATCATTGACTATATTGCTAAAATCTTCTTTCTCAACTGTGGAAAAAAAATTAATATAATGGCTTAAAGGTAAACAAAATAATATAATGGTTTTTAGGTATAGTGTACCCAAATGTTGATTATCAGAAATGAGATAATTACTAGTACTTCGGTATTAAACTGAAACTAATTATCCATAATATAAGTGTTCTTACGTTTTAAGTGTCACTATTAATCCTCATTAAGGGGGTGTACAAACACAAACTGTAGCTGGGGAATTCAAGCTGGATGTCCTTCTAAGCATTCCACTACCAAAGTCTCTAATTATCCAGAGATAATACATTCTAAAAAATTTTTTTTATGACTGTGACACCAGGCCAGGCAAAAACTGCCCTCATCAATAAAGGCCCGGGCACGATGCGAACTACTTTAAGTAAGATTACTGACCAAACACTGGTGAAAGTATTTTAATTTGCCGTAGAAAAGTTTCCTTCTAGATGAAAAATACAATTACCCAAGGTTTAATACTAGAAAAATTGGGACAATATAAAGTAAATGCGGTAGATACCCTGCATGATAGCTACATGATGCTATCTAAAATTTATACAAAAAAAGCTATAATTCCAGTTGCAAGTGGAGTGATTGAGTCAAGAAAAACTTGACTCTTTAGAGGTGCGACATCTAGCCCTTTATCTGTTACCAAGTGGAGTTTCACAGGGCTCTGTTCTTTCACCTACTCTGTTCCTTCTCTTCATTAATGATCTACAATCTCCATTTTCTGCTCTTCTTCATGCCTTTGCTGACGATTCTACCCTTCACTTTCCCTCTGCCTTTTCTTCACAAATTTCATCTGCTACTCGTAATCAGTCTCGTAGCACTCTTTCTTTTACTCTCAACTCCGATTTGCAGAGGGAATCTGAGAGGGGCACTCAAAATTTAGTTAAATTCAATGCCTCCAAGACACAGTTTCTGGCTATCTCTCTATCTTCTTCTCCTCCTGATAACCCTATTGTCTTCGAAACTAACGAAATTTACCTTCTTAATTCTATCAACATATTAGGAATCCATATAGCTTCTAACTTGTTTTGGACGAATCACATAATCCAAATTTCTAAATCTTCATCTAAATAATTGGGGGTTGTTTCGTTTTCGTCATTACTTTTCCTCTTTACAGTTATTTAAAATCAATAAAGGTCTTATTCGTCCCTGCTTATAATACTGCTCACACATCTGGGGTGCTTCTTCTTATACTTATCTCCATGATAGGGTTGAATCTAAGGCAGTCAGACTCATTAATGATCCTTCTCTTACTTCTAATCTGGATTCTCTCTCTCTTCGCCGTAAGGTATCATCCCTTTCTCTTTTATATCACTAGTACTTCCATCGCTGCTCTGATGAGTTGGCGAGTTGCATGCTTTCCCTACTGCCGAGGCCACGTAACACTTGCAAAGCGGCCTCATCTCATAGGTACTGGATGGAGATTTGTAACTTGCGGATTGTTCAGTGCAGCGACTGCTTCTTCCCATCTACCTCCAGACTCTGGAACTCTCTTCATCCTTTGATCTCTCCTAATTCTTATGACCTATCTTCCTTCAAAAAGCGGATCTATCGTCATCTTAGGGCCTAATCCTCCATATCTCTAGGTCCTATGTACTTTGACTACTTTTTCTGTCTGTCGTTTTACTTTGTGGAACATTAGCTCATCTCTGCCTTATCCTTAATCTTTTTCTTTTCCTTCGTCTTGGTGTTTGGTGTTTTCTCGTGCTCAGGTCTTTACTGATGAGAGCAGTTTTTGCCTATCCCGGTGTCACACTCATATATATATATATATATATATATATATATATATATATATATATATATATATATATATATATATATATATATATATACAATGATCCCCCGCTGTATCGCATTTCTTGGTTCGCATTCTCACTGTATCGCGGTTTCTTTTTGGGAAAAGTATCATTTTATATTTTGGGTATACGAAAAAATATTAAAGTATTGAAAAAATAAATTTTTCAGTATTTTCCTTTTTTATTGAAAAAAAAAATTTAATTATTCAATTGATAAAAATAATTTATTTCCCAGCCTACGAATAATAAAACAGTAAAAAATAGTAAAAATTTAGATATACGTACGTACAGTATAACTCACAGTATTGCATCATGCAAAATAGTGTCCAATAGCGTACAATGTATTGGGGTCGCAGCTACGTGAGCTAGCAAATATATTTATATTTCCAATAGTTTCATGATTTTATTGATAAAAAAACGTATTTCTTAGCCTAAGAATAATAAAACAGCAAAAAATAGTAAAAATCATAAATACTAACAGTACTGCACCACGTAAAATATGATACCGGTATCAGTGTTTCGGAAAACGCCAAGGCTCTCACCTACGTGACCTAGTAAATATTAAAATTTTCATTATTTTATTGATAGAACAAGTATTTCCTAGCCTAAGAATAATAAAACAGTAAAAAATAGTAAAAAACATAAATACAGTACTAACAGTTTTGCACCATGAAAAATACGATACCGGTATCAAGTTTCGGAAAACGCAAAGGCTTTCACCTACGTGACCTAGTGAGTATTAAAATTTTCATTATTTTATTGATAAAACAAGTATTTCCTAGCCTAAGAATAATAAAACAGTAAAAAATAATAAAAAACATAAAGTACTAAAAGTATTGCACCATGTAAAATACGAAACCGCTATCAGCGTATCGGAAAATGAAAAGGCTCTCACCTACATGAGATAGTTCATGGAATGCTATTGGCTGAAAGGTCGGGAGACGATGAATCACAGAGTTGTTTTTCAATATGTTCTGTATCATGGGGTCTGATTGGCTTTTTCATTGCAATTTGCTTTTCCCTCCAATTTCCAATGTGCCGCCTCACTCGCTCAGTCTAACTCACGTGTGCGCCGTTCTCGTTGTGCTTACTAATTCGTTTTGCTTGTGATTGTGTTTTCACGCGTAATTTAACCTTTGCAATGCCTCCCAAACGTCATTCACCTTCTAAGGCTTCTGGTAGTCAGCCTAAGCGGCAAAGGAAAATGTTAACCATTGTAGATAAAGTGAAACTCTTAGATATGTTGAAAGAAGGAAAATGGTTTGTGGATGTCGGCCGCTATTATGGCCTCAATGAATCTACTGTTCGCTACATCAAAAAGGACGAGGCAAAGATCAGGAAAACAGCGAGCATTTCTTTTGATAAATCAGCGAAGAGGGTCGTAACATCCCGCAATAAGGCAGTAGTGCGAATGGAAGCTGCTTTGGCCCTGTGGATTGCTGATTGCAGAAAGAAAAACATCAGCTTAGACACCAATATCATACACACAAAGGCGAAGAAGCTGTACGAGACATTCGCTGCAAATGAATCCGATGATGACAGTGGCGACCGTGGAGAGGAGGAGAGAGAAGAAGATATCGACGACCCACAACCAGGACCCTCCATCGAGGATACAACCGTTCGTTGCTAGCAAGGGATGGTTCTTCAAATTTCAAAACGCTATGGCCTAAAAAGCGTTTCAGTGCATGGCGAAGCTGCCTCTGCACATACAGCTGCCGCAAAAAATTAAGTCACGAACGACTTCAAGAAAATTATGGCCGAAGGGGAATATGTTCCTGAGCAAGTCTTCAACATGGATGAGACTGGCTTATTTTGGAAGAGAATGCCATCTCGCACTTTTCTCTTCAAGGACGAAGCTAAAGCCCCGGGATTTAAAGCGCACAAAGATCGCGTTACCCTCATCATGTGTGGGAATGCTGCGGGCTGCATGTTAAAGCCCGGGCTTATCTACAAGTCAAAGAACCCTATGGCTTTGAAGAACAAGAATAAGAATCCGCTGCCAGTGTAATGGATGCATAACCCTAAGGCATAGATCACAAAAAGCCTCTCATCGGACTGGTTTCACCAATGCTTTATCCCTCAGGTAAAACTTTATCTTGCGGAAAAAGGCCTTGAATTTAAAGTCCTTCTTTTGATGGATAATGCTGGTGGCCACGCAACCAAGCTCCAATATGACGGTGTTCAAGGTGAGTTCCTACCACCGAATACGACGTCACTGATTCAGCCTATGGATCAAGGCGTTATTCATGCGTTCAAGGCCCTATACACACGAAATGCCCTGGCAAACCTTGCTGAAGCCATGGATTCGGACAAAGACTTCTCAATGAAGACATACTGGCATAATTACACGATTGCCACATGCCTACAAAATATTCAGAAAGCAATCAAAGAGATGAAGTCGGCCACAATCAATGCCAGCTGGAAGAAATTGTGGCCCGAAGTCATCTATGACTACAAGGGATTGCTCCTGACGAAGTGAAGAAGGCGGCAGTTGCGAAAGCTGTGAAGTTGGCTGCATTGCTAGGAGGAGAAGGCTTTAAAGATATGACAGCGAGCGAAGAAGAGGAAGAACTTGAGGAAACGCACAAAGAAATTGAAGAACCTGGCCTTACACTCGAACGTTTGGCAGCCATGTATGAACATTTTAAAGCACTCCAACAACTCTCGCAGGAATATGACGATAATATGGTTCGTTCGGTGACCTTCTGTAATTTTCTTGACGATGCCATGATTCCTTACCATACCATCTTCCAATAAATGAAGGAACAGCGACAGCAACTCCCCATTACCATGTTCTTCTCCCCCAAAAAGCAGCCGTAAAGCTTTTATTGGCTGCGAAATAATTTCCTCCAGGGTCAAGAAAGATCATCATCACCTCATTCACGGTAAGTTTACCTATCACGTACATATAAATTTACGTTGCATGCTGTTATTTATAATAATTGTAAAATACCCATGTACATGAGTATGTCATGTAATTACCACTTCATTCACCGTAATTTTATCTATCACTTTCATGTAACTTTACGTTGCTTGCTGTTATTTATAATGTAAAGGGTGTTTTTTTAACAGTGAAGGGAGGGTTTATACAGTACGTAAACGTAAAAATAATTGTAAAATACCTATGTACATGAGTATGTCATTTAATTACCACTTCATTCACCGTAATTTTATCTATCACTTTCATGTAAATTTACGTTGCATGCTGTTATTTATAATGTAAAGGGTGTTTTTTTAACAGTGCAGGGAGGGTTTATACAGTACGTAAACATAAAAATAATTGTAAAATACCTATGTATGTCACGTCATCATCACCTCATTCACGGTAAGTTTTCCTATCACTTTCATAAAAATTTACTTTGCTTGCTGTTATTTATAATGTAAAGGGTGTTTTTTAACAGTGCGGGGAGGGTTTATACAGTACGTAAACGTAAAAATAATTGTAAAATACCTATGTATGTCACGTCATCATCACCTCATTCACGGTAAGTTTTCTTATCACTTTCATAAAAATTTACGTTGCTTGCTGTTATTTATAATGTAAAGGGTGTTTTTTTTAACAGTGCAGGGAGGGTTTATACAGTACGTAAACGTAAAAATAATTGTAAAATACCTATGTACATGAGTATGTCATGTAATTACCACTTCATTCAACGTAATTTTATCTATCACTTTCATAAAAATTTACATTGCTTGCTGTTATTTATAATGTAAAGGGTGTTTTTTAACAGTGCAGGGAAGGTTTATACAGTACGTAAACGTAAAAATAATTGTAAAATACCTATGTACATGAGTATGTCATGTAATTACCACTTCATTCACCGTAATTTTATCTATCACTTTCATATAAATTTACGTTGCATGCTGTTATTTATGAAGTAAAGGGTAGTTTGTTAACAGTACAGGAAGGGTTTATACAGTGTAAACATAAAAATAAATTAAAATATCTATGTACATATAGGCTGATCCTACTTCGCGGTTTTCCTGTCTTGCGCCGGGTCCCGGAACCAAACTACAGTGATAAGGTGGGGATTACTGTGTGTGTGTATATATAGTATATATATATAGATATATATATATATATATATATATATATATATATATATATATATATATATATATATATATATATATATATATATATATATATATATATATATATATATATATATATATATATATATATATATATATATATATATATATATATATATATATATATATATTAGATAAAAAAAGGGAAATTCAAAGGAGGGGGCTTCCCAATCACCTCACTCCACCTCATTTAGTTGACTTTTATAACCAACTGGGAGAAAGTAGAAAATCAGTCTACTGAATACGGAACTTTACATCCAGAGCATGAGGCATATAAATCTATATCACACCAAATTATATTTCATATTTACCTTCGGTTACAGCAGGTTTTGCCTTTGGGAGATATGCCATCCACCATCGTCTAGGAGCTTCAACCTTTTCTTCTTCTTTCACTTCTTCTTTTCGGCACTTGTTGCACCCTCTACAGGGCTCAGAGTATTCAATTTCCGCAACACAGTCCCAGGATATATCTTTTAAATAAATACAGAGTTCAAAACAAAGTTGGAATATTTGTGTAATATATATACAGTACTGTATTAAAGGGTATTCACTAATAAATATCACTCAGAACTAGTTTTGTTGTTTGCTGTTATATGTGTCACTACTGACCCCAATTTCAATGAGTAGAGAGACAGGTTGGAGCTGGGGAATTAGGCTGGATGCTCTTCCAAGTACCCTGAGGAGGTCTCAAACACGGGCTTGTCACAATGTGAATATTATATAATTTGTGTGCATATGGAATTCTTTAATTCTTAGGTCTGTAATTAAATATCAGAAAAAAATTGCAGATTTTATCTTTTGCACTTATTTCAGAGATGCCACACTTCTATATGTATGCTTCCAGAACTGATTAAAAAAGCTCCCATGGAGGAATAAGGTTGTTGTTGTTTCCTGAGCTGCCTGGCCGAACAGCTTCAAGTCTCTAAGAAAGGCCACAGTTGAGCTTGGGCTTTCCCACAGAGATCTCAAGGAGTGTAAGTTATGTTGGTGGTATATGTGGTTGTATGCCGAGCAGTCAGCCAAAATATGTTTTCTGGGTTGGTCTCAGTGTCTCAGACTAGAAGAAGTCTTTGAGAAATGACTGCCAGAGTCATTTCTCAGTGTAGAAAAAATTGTGTTGTTAAGTGTGCTGTGTTGACAGATGAGATAACTGCCTGGGTGACCAAGACCTCTCCAAGGGGAGCAAGGCTTAGTTGTGCCAGTTTGGCCTGTTTTGCTGCTCCACTTCAGGGTTGCAACTCCAGAGATTAGAACTATGCTGAAGAAGTTGCCTGTCCAGGCCAGCAACTGGGTAAACAAGAAGGGTATGAAGCCTTGTTTTGGAATTCAACTTTGGCAATGGCTTGACTCTGTATACAACATTTGCTGTAAGGAAGCACCTCATAAGATAAACTTCGGATATTTGAGAGCTGCAAGACATGAAGGAAATTTAAATATCCCTGTTTACTATCACATACACAACTTGTTACAAAAATTTTATTTAAATACAGTAATAAATAAAACAATGACAAAATCATATATATTCATATGTGGAGTTTTACTCTTCATTTGCATTAGCTTCAGTAACCGCAAGCTATGCATACACAAAAGCATATAAATGCCATAGTAAGGGTAGCATATGCTTTCTTGGCAAATTTAAGGGTAGCCTTCAAGCACAGACTTGAATAAGCACATAATTAAGCTGGAAAAAGTTCAAAGACTTGCCAAGAAACTGGTGCCAGAAATACACAATTGCTTTTATGATGAGAGGCTGAGGGAATTAGCCTTACCATCGCTCGAAGCTAGAAGATCGAGGGGGGGATATGGTGACGGTTTTTAAATTCCTTCATGGTTACAACAGATTGGATAGGGATCGATATTTTTATCTGGCTGGCACTAGAACTAGAGGTCATAGTTTGAAGCTTCATAAGAGAACTTCTTTGCAGGATGTGAGGAAGTACTTTTTTTGTGTAAGATTAGTTGATAATTGGAATTAGTCAAGCAAGGAGGTGGTTAATGCTAGCTTAACCCATAGTTTTAAGGACAAGTATGATAAGTGCCACTATGTACAAAAATGGAACCGACCAGGAGATGGGAAGTTACGAGCTTGGGGCTCTTTTCCGTAAGCAAAATTAGGTACTTACATACACACACACACACACAGAGGGTGTCCAAAAACTATTTCTACAACTTATGTCAGATAAAAATAGACAATCACAAATTGTAAAAATGCCCAAGTTTTGCTATAATTTTGTATAAAAATTTTTGGCTTGAACTATTTCACATAACCTAAATGAATAAACAGGAGAAAGCACCGTAAGTTGAATGGTTTATTGAAACCAAATCAAGGCACACAATTGCATAAAAGGTTTGGAACTAATTAGACCAGAGCACTTTCATAAAAAAAAATTACACTGTGTGATGTCGTGAGTTCTAACCATCCGATGCATTGCACCTCAACTTCTTGTACCAAGCTCATATGGTTGTTCTTGAATGGAGAAGATCAGTTGTAATTAGTTCTAAATCTTTGTTGAACTTTTGTGTCTCATATGGTTTCAATAAACCATTCAACACCCTGTGCGTTCTACGGTATATAAACAATTAAATAAAAATTTAAAAATGACTCACCTTTGTAGCTAGAGAACACATATGTCATATACTTCTTCAAAGAAGCCCAGTACCAATAAGCATCTTTCCTTTCCCTGGCATCTCTGTAGGCACTCCATTCCAACTGTGATGCTGCATATACTGGCTTAGGAGGAGGATCATCATCGCTTTCCTACATAATTATTCAAAAGCAGTATAGTTAAGACATGTTAGGATAAATATCAGTTCTATTTATTTGGTCATATTTGTTGAGACAAAAGTGAATATAATAAAATACAGTCGTATTTCCCATCAATGTATGGCAGAATTCGGTATGAAACGTCAATTATATTGCCCAGTATTTAAATTTTTTATTAAATTTTATGTGCCACTATTAGTCCCTATGAAATGGATTGAAGCTCTGCCATAGGCCAGATCGTGAGTCCATCACCTTCCCAGCCGAGCAAGCTACCGGTTACACTACAGAGGTTCCAAATTATATTGCCTACAACATATACTTTACAAATGATACACAAACACATAAATTGGTAATACAGTATTCAAAATATATCTAGTTCTCAAGTTAGAACTTGGAAACTTGTGTGACAAATGCCCATTGTTATTACAAACTATTGTGAATGAGAATACGCAAGTCACTTTAGAGTGTGCCTTCTTGATTGGTTGTCAAAGAGAATGATGGAGCTCTGTACTACATGTAAATAAGGACAAGCAATGGGCAAAATGATTAAGAAGGTAAAAAAGCAGTTTTGTTTGTCACAATTAGTCCCAATACGAATGAGGGTGGAGCTGGGAGATTAAGACTGGATGCATTTCCTAATGCCCCATGGCAAACTCGAACTTGCATTAGCTGCTTCTCAGCATGTGTTTTACCACTGAGCTACCACGGTCCCCTCAGTTAAAGAGGTAAATCACTGATAGAAATCTAAAATACAGCAAGCAAGTGATAAAGGAAATACTGTATATCAAATATACGTTTTGTTCATTAAGTAGATATGAAGATACTGTATATATATTATACCAATGAAAAGATGAAAGTATATTACAGTCAGTCAATGCAGATTTATGCTTGGAGAATACAGTAATGTACATAGTTGCATACTATTCGACTCAGGAGAGGAAGACCCGAAATCAAGCGCACGGCGGGGCGTTAAAAAGGGCATCTAGACTAAATTTCTGCAGCTCCAATGTCTGTATCCATCCCCAATGTAGGGATTAATTATGACACAAAAAAAGAAAGAGAAGTGGATTAAACTATTTTTGATGTTACATTTAATTCCCAATGTACATCTGTTAAAGCCTAGCAATAAACAACCAACTAAGAGCAGAAAATGACCTTAAGTCATCACCAGGTATATTTAGGAAGAAACAACAGACAAAACCACTACCTGCAGGGGAGTTAATTCCATCAAGTCCAAAGGTCTTTTAATTTCTTTAATGACAGACATAGTTGCTTCTGCCAGATGTCTTGCTTCTGGGTATCCCTGGAATCCAAATATAACTGAGGTTGCTGTGTTGGTGTGTCCAAGAGGTAACACACCTAATGGAAAGCGGCAGACGGCATCCTTGCAATCTGCTCTCCTAAGCAGGCCAGTGACAACCTGTGTGAATTACATCTATGATACAGATAATAAAAAGAGACTTAAGAAATATAGCTTACCTGTAGATGGAGTTAGTGAAAGCATTTAAGAGGGTGAATTGGAAGGTATTGCTCGCAATGCTACCGATGCATGACATGGGAAATATAATGCTAAATTGACTAAAACTGCTTCACAAGATGAGAAAAGCATGTATAAAAACATGGTAGAAAGAAAGAAAGGTTTAAGGTTAGGTTCATAATATGGTTAGGACGTGTCATTCACCTGAGCAGCTTAGTTTTATAAAAATGCAAAACGAAAAAAGACAGCTAAAATAATGAAAAAAATTATAAATTGTTGCCATATTGTGTCACTAATTACCATTTAAATAGGTGTGGACATAAGACAGGTTCGAACTTGAGAATGAAGACTGGATATGATATTCAGAACTGTGCAAGACATACAAGGTAGAGCATGAGCCAAGGTAAAATGAAAAATAATTTGATAGATCATCACTGAACAACACTAAATCCACACACATGGGATAGCATATACCTGGGATTCTTGGATAGTATTTGTGGACGATCCTATCATGAAATATAATTTTTTCACATACCATAGCCATATTCCCCCTTATAAGTATTAATTCTGTTCAAATCATTATATACAATATTGCGCTCCTCAAGCGTCTTTAGTTTGTTTGTTGAGGTTGAGAGGAGAGAGATTGTAGTGAAGCGGTCGGTATACGATGTTATCTTTTGGCTACAATATTAAAGCTATATTTTGTATGTCTGTCATTGCTTTATCCAGCCACATTGATCTGTGAGCTCAATAAATGGTAGCAGAACGTGGTTTGTGGCAGGCGGAAGGAAATTGACGAGTATCAAGACGAAAATAACAAAGAAAAGATGACCGACAATAGCAATTGTGGACGGGCACGAGTGCCGATGTTTGGAGGAAACAAAAGTTACGACCGCTGGATACAAGAATTAAAGGCATGGCTGGGTGTCACAAATATTGAAAATAAGAAACAAGCTATGACAATTGCCCTATCATTCCCAGAAGTAAGCGAGGTGAGGGGTAAGATTTTTAAAGAAGTTGACATTGAAAAATTAGCAAATGACGACGGAGTGAAAGTTTTGCTAGGCTACTTAGATAAATGGTATAAAAAAGATGAAATTCAGTAGTGTATGAATCATGGACAAAATTTGATAGATATAAAAAGGAAAAGGAAGACACTATGGAGAAGTATATTTTGGAATTTGTGAAAAGAAGTGCAGTTTTAGGTAAGTACAACGTGACTATACCAAAGTGAATTTTAGCATTCAAACTACTGGACAATGCTGGCCTAGAGGTTAAAGACAAACAAATAGTGCTGGCAGCAGTATCTTTCAGTGAACCAGAAAAAATGTTTGAGTCCATGCAGAAAGCCTTAAAGAAATTTTTTGGAAGCCAAGAATTTCTGTCATTGGGTGCAGTGTCACATGATGTAGGCCTAGGTGAGACTCCTGCAGTAGTAGTAAAATCCGAGCCAGTGTTTAACACAGGATGTAAATATAGTCACGAGGGGAAGAGGCCGTGTAGGCTTTAGAGGAAGAAGAAACATAACAAATAGAAGTGAAAAAAGTGGCCAAAAAAACTCTGCTGATAAATATGGTAAAGTTAGAAAGTGTTATTTATGTGGATCTGAGTACCATCTGTCTCCAGCATGTCCGAAAAATGTATATATAAATAGAGAAAATGAAGAAGTACACGAGGCTGAGTCATATGCTGTTGTTGAAAGTCCTAAAATAAGTTCAGTTAACAGAATCTGTTAGTTATGCTATTCTCGATACAGCATGCAGTTCTACAGTTTGTGGTACTGACTGGTTGAAGTCATATATACAGATGTTATCAGAAGAGGAGAAATTGATGATAGAAGGGGAAGAAAGTGAATCAACATTTAGATTTGGTGACAGTAATATGTACAAATCAATGAAAAAGATAAAATTCCCAGTGAAAATTATGGGTAGCAAAGCATATATAACAGCTGAAGTGGTGAACTGCTCTATTCCCCTTCTATTTAGCAAGAAATCAATGAAGAGAGCACAAATGAGATTAGATTTGGAAAATGATATTGCAATAATACATGGAAAAAAAAATTACATTGAGGTGCACTTCTTCAGGACACTATTGCCTTCCACTTAGGAATGAGAAGGAAGTTTGGAAGAAAACAGGAGAAATAATGTTAACCTTAGGTGATGATGAAAAAGAAAAGAAAAACATTGAAAAACTACACCAACAATTTGGTCATCCCACTTATAAGAGACTGATTCAGCTGTTAAAGGATGTTGGTGTAAAAGACGAGATGTGCTTTGTACGTGCTGAAGAAGTGTCAAATTGCTGTGATATATGCATGAAGTATAAGAAACGCCATCAAGGCCAACTGTAAGTATGAATATGGCAAAGGAGTTCAATGAAATTGTAGCAAGAGACCTAATGGAGTATAGGAAAAGAGATATATATTTTCTGCATATGGTAGACATGGCAACAAGGTTTTCAAAATCATGTGTGATGAAAAGTAAAGAACCTAAGGAGATAGTTGAGAATATTATGATGACTTGGTTGGGAACTGGCTTAGAAGCCCCTGCAAAATTTCTTTGTGATAGTGGTGGTGAGTTTGCTAACAACAAGTTCATAGAGATTGGCGAGAATATGAGCATTCAAGTAATGCATACAGCTGCATATTCCCCCTTCAGTAATGGCCTGTGTTAGCAGAATCATGCGGTTATAGATGAAATGGTGGCCAAAACAGTAGCAGAGCAACCAGAATTATCTTTAAAAGTGGCTTTAGCATGGGCAGTCAATGGTAAAAATTGCCTTCAGATGACAGGGGGTTTCAGCCCTTATCAACTTGTATACGGAAGGAATCCGAAACTGCCATGTACCAAGAGTGACGAACTTCCTGCACTGGAAGGTACAACATCTAGTGAAATGAGAGCTAAACATCTCAGTGCTAGTCATTCAGCAAGAAAAGCTTTTATTGCTGCAGAAACCTCCGAGAAAATACGACGGGCACTAAGACATGAAGTGAGAAACACTGGAATAGCCCTTAAAAATGGTGATGAAGTGTATTTCAAGAGATAAGGGCAAAAGGAATGGAAAGGACCTGCTACAGTCATTGGTCAAGATGGTAAAACAGTGATCTTGATATATGGTTCAAATGTTGTAAGAGCCCATGAAATGCATGTTCAGAAGATACCATACAGTTTCGACAGAAATACTGAAGAAGGAAGAAATTCACTACTTGATATATTGAGGCATCAAAGAAAAACAGAGGAGAATGTTACAAGTAAAGAGATAGAAGCAGTTATAAATCCAGTTGAAAATATTGTAGAAGACAAAAGTTGTGATAAAACAGAGGAAGAAGAGGACCACACCACAGTTAAGGACACAATTGAAGGTAGTGTAATAATCAAAGTATTCCAAATATTGGACAGAGAGTGAGATTCCTGCCGAAAGAGTCAGATAATTGGCAGACAGTAACTGTGCATAGTTGTGCTGGAAAATCCACAGGAAAATACAGTAGTTGGAGGAATATTGAACATGAAGTTGGACGAATTTCAGCTCTTGACTGGTATAGAGATGTAGAAAAATGGGTCCCTGTAATGGATGAGGATGAAATACAGGAATCTAGTGATATAGTAATGGCTTGTGAAAGTACAGAAAATCATGAACTTATCAAAGCAAAAGAAGAAGAACTGAAAAGCTGGAAGAAATTTGGTGTGTATTAAGAGGTTCTAAATGCGGGTCAAAAAGCATTATCAGTTCGATGGGTAGTAACAGAAAAGGAAAACAGTACTGGAAAAAAGAAAGTTAAAGCACGGCTGGTTGCCAGAGGTTTTGAGGAAAAAGAAAACATTCCATCAGATTCTCCCACTGTTAGTAAAGAAGTGTTATCTTTCGTAGCCATCTTCTCTTCCAAAAAGTGGGCAGTAAATTCAATTGATATTAAGGCTGCATTTCTACAGAGTGAAGATTTGAGCGTGAAGTATATCTTATTCCCCCTGTGGAAGCAAGTTATGACAATAATATACTGTGGAAATTAGAAAAATTTGTATATGGCCTTAATGACGCAGCTAGGAAGTGGTATCTCACAGTAAAGACTTTCCTGCTGAAGATAGGATGTAAGCAAGTAAAAACTGACCCCGCAGCTTTCTACTGATACCATGAAGGAGAATTATGCGGTTTGTTTTTAAAGCATGTAGATGATTTCTTGTGGGGAGGAACTAAGAAATTAAAAAATGTTGTCATTACCCAAATCAGAAATTATTTTCAGATTAGGGAACAAAGTAATACTGTTTTCAGGTATATTGGACTAAATATTATTCAGAATGAACATGGAATCTCATTTTATCAAAATGAATACTGCAAATCTCTAAATTCTATAAGTGTAAGTGCTGCTAGAAGATTAAATAAGAATAAGGAGTGTAATGAAAAAGAAAAGGAGAGTTTTAGGAGTCTTGTAGGCCAACTAAGGTGGTTGTGTACTAATTCAAGACCTGACATATCATATGATGTGTTAGAACATAGCTGTAAGGTCAAGAAGTCTAAAGTAGATGATCTGATTGAGGCAAATAAATGTCTAAGGAAAGCTTGTACTTTTGAGAGTTCAAGATGCTTCCCAAAATTAGGTGACACTTCCAAGTATAAATTGGTTTAATACAGTGATGCTTCCTATGCTAATCTCCCAGATGGATTTGGTAGTGCTGGGGGCTTTGTAATTTTTCTTGTGGGTGAAAATGGAAATAGTTGTCCTTTGTATTAGGAGGCAAAGAAAATAAGAAGGGTTGTAAAAAGCACACTTGCAGCAGAAACACTAGCAGCTGCTGAGGCAGTGGATATGGCCTATTATCTAGGAAGTCTGTTGTCTCAAATACTATATGACAAAGAAAGAAATCTGCCTGTAGAACTCTTTGTAGATAACCGTTCACTTTACGGTAATGTGCACTCAGTTAAAAATGTATTAGAAAGGAGATTAAGAATTGACATTGCTATTCTCAAAGAAATGGTTCAAAATGGTGGGTTGAAGATATTTTGGGTGGATTCAAAAGCACAGTTGGCTGATGTATTGACAAAAAAAGGAGTAAATTCTTTGAAATTAGCTAGAGTCTTTGAAAATGGATCTTTGAAATAATAATTAAAGAGAATGCTATGTTGTATTGATGTTGTGAGAGAAAACTTAAAAGGATATTCATTTCTTAAAAACTAATGGTCTATTTTTATATTTTTGTTGTTATATTTAACTTTTAAGTTCTGCATTTATACAGCATACAGTATAGTGTTGCAATTTTTTTTCAAGTGTTTTTTTCCTGTTTGAAAGAGAGGGAGTGTGTTAATTCTGTTCAAATTATTATATACAATATTGCGCTTCTCGAGCGTCTTTTGTTTGTTTGTTGAGATTGAGAGGTGAGAGATTGTAGTGAAGCGGTAAGTATACGATGTTATCTTTAGGCTACAATATTAAAGCTATATTTTGTATGTCTGTCATTGATTTATCCTGCCACATTGATCTGTGAGCTCATGAATGAGGGGGATGACTGAGTCAAAGAAAATGCTTTGACTTTTTGCAGGAAGTAAATACAGAGGAGGGAATTCCCAGTTCCCTCGCTCTGCCCCATATATATATATATATATATATATATATATATATATATATATATATATATATATATATATAAATATATATATATATATATATATATATATATATATATATATATATATATATATATATACAGTGATCCTTCGCTGGATCGCGTTTCTTGGCTCGTGTTTTCACTGTACCATGTTTTTTTTTTTTGGAAATTATTATTATTTTTTTGAGGGGGGTATATGCAAAAATATTAAAATATTAAAAATATAAAAATTCTCAGTATTTTCATTTTTTTATTGAAAAAAACAATTTCATTATCTAACTGATAAAATTTTTTTTATTTCCCAGCCTACAAATAATAAAACAGTAAAAAATAATAAAAACATAAATTTAGATATACGTACGTACAGTATAACTCACAGTATTGCATCATGCGAAATAGTGTCCGATAGCGTACAATGTATTGGGGTCGCAGCTACGTGAGCTAGCATATACATTTATATTTCCAGTAGTTTCATGATTTTATTGATAAAAAAACGTATTTCTTAGCCTAAGAATAATAAAACAGTAAAAAATAGTAAAAAACATAAATACTAACAGTATTGCAACATGTAAAATACGATACCGCTATCAGCGTTTCGGACAAAGGCTCGTTCAGTCTAACTCATGTGTGCGCCGTTCACGTTGTGCTTATTAATACGTTTTGCTTGTGTCCGATAGCGTACAATGTATTGGGGTTGCAGCTACGTGAGCTAGCATATATATTTATATTTCCAGTAGTTTTATGACTTTATTGATAAAAAAACGTATTTCTTAGCCTAAGAATAATAAAACAGTAAAAAATAGTAAAAAACATAAATACGCACAGTATTGCAACATGTAAAATACGATACCGCTATCAGCGTTTCGGACAAAGGCTCGTTCAGTCTAACTCACGTGTGCGCCGTTCACGTTGTGCTTATTAATACGTTTTGCTTGTGATTTTTTTACTCGCATATTTTAACCTTTGCAATGCCTCCCAAGCATCCTTCATCTTCTAAGGCTTCTTGTAGTGAGCCTAAGCGGCAAAGGAAAATGTTAACCATAACAGATAAGGTAAGTTTACCTATCACGTACATATAAATTTACGTTGCATGCTGTTATTTATAAAGTAAAGGGTGGTTTTTTAACAGTGCAGGGAGGGTTTATACAGTAAACGTAAAAATAATTGTAAAATACCTATGTACATGAGTATGTCATATAAATTTATGCTTGCATGCTGTTATTTATGAAGTAAAGGGTGGTTTGTTAACAGTACAGGGGGGGTTTATACAGTTTATACGGTGTAAACGTAAAATAAATTAAAATACCTATGTACATATAGGCTGATCCTACTCCGCGATTTTCCTGTCTCACGAAGGGTCCCGGAACCGAACCCTCGCAATAATGGAAGGAACACTGTATACATATATATATATATATATATATATATATATATATATATATATATATATATATATATATATATATATATATATATATATATATATATATATATATATATATATATATATATATATATATATATATATATATATATATATATATATATATATATAATTACAAAATATGACAGTTTAATGGTCATCTTGCTATATTCTGTAAGTGCCCCAGCCTGTTGAGGGCAATTTTATTGCCTGATGTCACACACAAACACGCACACAAAGGTGAGAGAAAAGAAGAAGAAGACAGAGTATAGTACAAAATAAAGGGGGAACTTCTGCAGTTGAATCAGGAAGTACACTTGCAAGCGCCAGTTAAAAAAATCCAATTAAATTCAGTCATATGACATCTTACACTATTAATGACTGTATATTCAGGTACTGTTCAACAGCTTAAAAATGTAATGAAATCTGTCACATGAGATCTTAAAGTACTAATAATAACATATTGAGCACTAAAATAAGTACACCTTGTTTGTTTTTTCTGCGTTTTTTTAACCGCGAAATTGCAATAACACCCCAAAAAAATAATAAGTAAAAAAATAAAAGTACGAAATTCGCGAGTAAGGCCCATGCAAAAAAATTTTAATTTTAGTAAAAAATTGACTGCCTCGGAGGCAATTTTCCGCCATCCTCCTCCTCTTCTACAGCTTAATGCAATCGGATATTATGAAGAAAACTGAAAAAAAGCATTAAGAACAAATAGCAAACATATTTTCAATATAATATCGTCAGGGAAATAGTGTGCGAGGGTGCATCAGCTGATATGGAAGTAGCAAAATGTTTGCCGATAGAGGTTCGTTCTCCCGCATCCTCCTCCTCTTCTACCACTTAATGCGATCGAATATTATGAAGAAAATTAAAAAAAACAGTAAGAACAAACAGCAAACAAATTTTTGATATAATATTGTCAGGGAAATAGCGTGCGAGGGTGCATCAGCTGATACGAAAGTGTGAGAAAAAGTTTGCCGATAGAGGTTCATTCTTCCGCATCCTCCTCTTCTAACGCTTAATGCGATCGAATATTAAGAAGTAAATTTAAAAAAAGAGTAAGAACAAACAGCAAAAAAATTTTCTACATAATACCATCAGGGAAATAGCGTGCGAGGGTGCATCAGCTGATACAGAAGGGTGACAAAACGTTTGCCGAAAGAGGTTCGTTCTCCCGCATCCTCCTCCTCTTCTTCCGCTTAATGCGATCGAATATTACGAAGAAAATTGAAAAAAAGCATTAAGCACAAACATCAAACAAACTTTCGATATAATATTGTCAGGGAAATAGCGTGTAGAGAATATATATATTTCATTTAAGTTTCCCCGATATACGTTTTCTTTGTAACGAATTGTATAGTTTTCTTTTTCTCTCAGCTGATTTTGTTTACGTTTAGATTTCATGCAGCACGGTCGATATATAAAGAAGATAGAATAATGTTTAGAACCAAGGATATATTAATACAGCAATCCCTCACTATACTGAGGTTCACTTATCACAGATTCACTGTATTGCGGATTTTTTTTTTTTTTTTTTGGAAAAAAAAACAAAAATTGTGACACCAGGATGGGCCAAAAAATGATAAAATAAAACAGCCTTTATCAGGCTGTAAAGAGAAACAGAAATGGAGAGTGTAATGACCTGTCAGATGTGAAAGGATTATAAAAGATGTGTAATGAATATCCAGCTCTCTGCTGGGTTTTAATATACCTCTGCATTACTTTCATGATGTCTATTCTAATAATTCTCCTTAGATCTTATTATTATTATTATTATTATTGGCGATAGTAATTTTCCTTTGATGATGATTGTGGAGATTATTATAATTATTATTATTATTATTAAGGGCTCATTATTGTTTGTACATCTGTTGGTTTATTTACTTTAATAACTGTGTACAGTGCCCCTCCCTAGTTGGCTGGGACAAAGAGAGTGTTGGGGGTTGGGTAGAATAGAATCTTAGAGAGAGAGAGAGAGAGAGAGAGAGAGAGAGAGAGAGAGAGAGAGAGAGAGAGAGAGAGAGAGAGAGAGAGAGAGAGAGAGAGAGAGAGAGAGAGAGAGAGAGAGATCTTTAATTAACTCTTGTTCATTCAACCAAAACTACATTATTTATTGTAAAAATAATGGTTTAATTACAAATTCATAATAATAATGATATTAATAATAATATTAATAATAATAATAATAATAATAATAATAATAATGACGTAGGGGTTTTATTATCCCACCGAGTGTCACCACTGACGTAGGGGATTTGCTCCTACGTTATATTATTATAATTATGGTAGCGTGGTTGGTGAAAATACGTAAGGATTTATATTCGTTTATTCTTATTTTAACATCTATGTACTCAGAGCTCCTATTACTACAGTTCCTGTTACGACTAATTCCTGAGTCCTACCCCCAAGAGGGGGAGGCTAACTCAGCTGTACTGTGTTAACTCTGCTGCTGGCAAGGCCCGGTCTCTAACTCTAACTCACTGTGCCAGCCCTGGGTGGTTCTTGAAATACCCCAAGGGCAGGGCGGGGCTTGACATCCAATCCTGCCAATGAAATCAAGTGACATCTAGTCCTGCAAATCAACGCCAGGTTCGAAGTGGAGTCCCTCCTATTTCCGGGGTCAGAGCGTGGCTATTGGGCATCTCTCCAGGGCATGTACATACGTACGGGCCACATGTTTGTGTTTCTTGTGGTTTAGGAAATGGCTAACTTCCTGGCCTTTCCCACCCTCTCCAGGTACTCGATGCCAGATCCTAAGTCTCATGGTTCCGGTCATATATCTCCTTGACACTTTCTACAAACATTGGCCGTACCGCAGAAAACAAGCCTCCCACATTAGTTCCAGGTGCCTAGCCATAAATCTTGGTGGTCCCATGGGAAACATGGTCTGCACCCAAAACTCAATAAAAGTGAGGGCATGTAATAAAATATCTGTGCCCTCGACCAACCGTTACCCCTCAAGATTTGTTACAAGTTTCAGATTCTGGCTTCAGCATGACGGACTGGCTTCAGCATGACGGAAGTCATACGACATCCCTCCCAACCAAAACTGAAATATCTCTTATTTCAGTCGAAGCATGGGCTAATTTTCGAGAGCTCTTGGACGTATCCTAGCTAACATTAGTTTACAATAGAAATGGGGCCGAATTATTTAAGCTATCATCTAAGAAATCCTATTTCTATGAACCCTAAACAAATTACACAAACATAATATATATATAGTATAATTTCAGTGTGTAACTAATATCAAACATTAATTAAGATCAAAAGTCAGTTTAAATCAAAACATTAATTCATCTACTTCTCTCGTTTCTTTAAAAGACAAAATTGAGTTAATTACAGTAGAATTATGACTCATTTAGAACATTAGCAAACAATTAAGTAGAGTATTAGCATGTATAAACATGTAAAATGCAATAGACCATAACATCAATAGTAATTTCTATAAGAAACCTTATCTTATAATTTCTACTCTTATTGTTACTATGGGCATTAATTTATTTTAAAATTTGGCCTTAAAACTACTCCTGAAACAAAACATGTTTTACTGTGTGTAAAGTCGAAACATTTACTATTTCGATATGCAATTACTATTCAGAGACCAATTAATATAAAAACTTAATGAACCTAAAGATTAAATCATAATTCAAATAATAATGATGCTAAAACAAAACACTAATATTATTTAAGCAGAAAAACAACTTATTAATCTTAGTGCAAATCATACAATTTATCAATGGCACTTATTCAAAACTATATCTAAGGGAGACTCTGAGTTTTCGCTTAACATTATCTTAAAGCTAGTAAAACAAAAAAATAAAAATAAAAATAAAAATATTTTGTCTTTTAGCACAGTGGACAAAGACGGTGGGGACATTATCTTTCCCATTTTTTTCAGTTCTAATACGGGGGTAATTTTAATTAACTAATAAGGGATTTTTAAATACCCTTCTTTCTCTCTTCACTAAAGTTTGGACATGTATAGGGATTATTTTTCTTTCTGGGATTTCATTAAGATTACATGTTTTTTTTTTTTTTTAAGTAGTTTAAAACTTTTATTTTTTTTCTTTAGGACCGTTTTCTCTGTCTAGGACGACTTTTATTTTCCCTGTCCCTTGCTCATGAATTCTTGCTAGGCGCGATTCCACGGTTTCCCTCGGGGATTCATTTTTTTCACTCCCTCGCCGTCCTTGCTGCAGGTCCAGGTTTGTCGCCATATCTCCTTTACTCGGATAGGCAAAACAAAAAGGAAAAGGACTGGATCCATCCGCTAATCCTTCCAGCCTGGCTTCCTCGTCCCGCCCTCGGCCGATCTTGACTAAGACCACCACGCAGGAGACCTGCAACGTCACAGCGATTCTCTTCCGTACGGCCATCCACACGTACCTTCGAAGCAGATCTCGGGATGAAAATTTGAACCTCTGTCGCTACTACAGTTGTAAGAAAGGTTCCCTATGACTTCAGGGTACCAACAATGGCCATACGTTGGTAATCGAGGCTATACTTTGCCTCCCCTGCAACTGCAAGTGATTGCAATCTCTATTCAATGGGCACTAGGGACTTGTCTGACGGACAAAATCTAAAGACTTTTAGAACTTGCAGGTCGGGGCTGCCTAGGAATAGGGTGGTAATGGAAGGTATGTGTCTACACAACTAGATTATTATTCCAAGATACTTAGGGCTTAGCTGAGAAACTGCTACATAGCATTACTCTACTATAAATGTCAAAAAGAACAATCATTAAATGCTGAGAAAAGCCACTAAAGAAACATTCTTATTAGCGGTGGCTACAGTAACATCAAGTATGAATTCAGATAAAAGATACAAATCATCAAGTTACTGCTGATTTCATTTCAAAAATAATATTTAGCAACAGGCCATTGAGAGATAGCAACAATATCAGTCAACATAACAACATTACTAATAATCATGATCTAAAAATAAGAATAATAAACAATAAAAATAAATATACTAAATCAGAAATATCAATATATATACAATGGAGACTGGCATTCAGAAGTAAGAACAGAGTTCTATACTTATACTTCATAGCAATGCTCATTCTAACACAGTCTCTTTTAATATTTAAATTCCTGCTGTCATAATCAATGTATATATATAGAGCATAAGTGGCAACTCGCTGGCTCCACAATTTGTCAATGGGAGTTCTATCTATTCTCTAAACAGTTGCGACATGTGGCAAAATTATTTATGCAAATGGCGGTACTACCGATGTCTTATCAGTATTTATGCAATAACAGCATGCAACAATCTATCAACTGAAATAAAATGTAGGCACAATTATCGCCTAGCTTCGCTGGAAAAAACACACACAAAAAATCAAAGACAGCAACGTTCTTTTAGCATTGAACGGAGCCTCTGTCAGGCTCAGAGTCGAGTGAAAGGTAGGAGAGAGAGAGAGAGAGAGAGAGAGAGAGAGAGAGAGAGAGAGAGAGAGAGAGAGAGAGAGAGAGAGAGAGAGAGAGGGAGAGAGAGAGAGAGAGAGAGAGAGAGAGAGAGAGAGACTGGGCGACCTTGAAATACGTCGTGGCCTCCAGTCTGTGTCAGCTGAGACGGGCCTCTTCCTTTTAACTTGTACTGAAAATAAAAAAGTGTCGCAGAGTATCTCTAATAATAAAATAAATAAACAAATGAACGTGAACAAACGTTAGCAATGACTATCGATAGAGTCTTACGTTTATTGTCAGCTCTCACTCTTTCTTTATGACCAAGCTGAAATAATTTTGATAAAACATTATCATGGCTAAAACTCGCAAAGTTTTATTTTATCAATCTAACATATCTCTTCAGACAAATAATGTATATACTGCAGCTAGCAAAGAAAATAAAGAATCATTCATAGATTCACGTCCTTTATCACGTAACATCTATCTTGGAATCTCTCGGAAATCGAATAATAATCTCAATGGCGGAGTAGGGGACAAAACAAAAATAAAACAAACTTGGCATTTCAACCATATCTGGGCAGGTGGAGAATTACTTTCTCAAACATATCCCTCACTAGATATTGCAACAGCGCATCACCTCCCATAAATACACTCTGATATGGCATGCAGAAGGACCTGGCGGAGCAGGGGAACGATCTTCGCAGACTCCCCAATCATGCTTCCTAACGGTGCTTTCCGCGATTTCACCCCCTAGAGCAACCCCCCATTATACCCCCAGTCATTCATACTCATTCTCTGCCTCACTCGCTGCATCACTTACAAAACAATCGTCCCCTTTCTGTAAAATTCCCTTTAATTTACAACGTTGGTTGTAAGAAGAGTAAGGGTGAAATCTCGGTTGGGCCGCCCGGTCACAGACTGCCTCACTAGTCCTAAGTCCCATTCTAACGAACAAACAAACATTCTACTCCCTTGAAGCTACGTTTGGGTGACACTGAAAAACCTTCCCTATTCTAGGACAGCACAAATTACTCTAATTTACTCTTACTTTCGCCTGCATAGCGCGAAATAAAAAAACTCATCTCTAAACAATATCACAAAATTTCTTATTCTTCTTGTTATTCGTAATGTTAATCCCTTCATCATAACAACATAAAAAACAATCTGTCATTTATGTCTTTCTTTCGCTAAAACATTCCTCCCGCGGAGAAAAAAACAAACAAAAAAAAGAAAAAAACTTAAAAACAGGCGCAATCTTAACACTCTATTTCTTACGCTTTAAGAAATTTATATAAAAATGATTTTACACGTACTTTAAAATATCAAAGCTCAGTACAATTACTACATATTCATAATAACGAGGTTGGGAGATCGAATGGTCACTTCCACATTCCTTTCTCGAAAATCACACGTGTTCTAAGTAAAACCTTATAAGCAGATTCAAGTATATTACTCACTATAATTCTTACACTTAAGAAATTAATATACTGTAATAGTGATTTCACGTGCGTTAAATTTGTCAATTAAAAATCGATACATTCGCGTTCTTAAAATTCAATCTAAGCATTAATACAAATAAATGGAACACACTTCCAACGAAATTTCTTTACATTACTCAAATTATAACAAAAAACGGAGTTTATTACTGCTTATAGCTATTAGTACAAATTATCCATGTTAGTAATGGGTACAGAAATTCTACTTTTATCAACTTATTAAGCGCCACACCCCTCATAGGCGGGTTGGCTGAGTCAAAGCATAACTACAAGATAAAATGGCGGCGTCCACCGACCTCAATTTCTTTTACTAATTGTCCCATTACTCACTGGATACAGATCACAAGTACTTAGCTATTTTAAGGAGGTGGTCCTGAAGAACTTCATGGCAGAAGGCAAGGAAGGAGGGGGTTCTCCTTCTTCTCTTCGAGTAAAATCGACGAATCGCCGTCTTCTTGGTCGGATCCGGCAACTTATACTTCTTGTAATGGGCATTTTCACTCAATGCTCCGGTCACACTTCGGCTTACTAAGAAATATCTTAGGAATAGTTCCTTCAAAGTTTTATAATATTCTCTATTTGACCACTCGTCACTTCTCATCCGCAGACCCAAGTATTTCAGGAAGTCGGTCGCGGGAATTATGGACGGACATTCACGGTCTTTTACATTTGCGCCGTCGAGGTATAAAAGTGAATTTTTGACTCGAGGCGTCTTTACAACCAGGGCACGGGGTGGGGGCCTTGCCAATACGGAGGCGGGGGAGAGTGGCTGGATCTCATAATATGATACTGTAAGAGAAGGGGGAGCTCTGACTTTCTCGGTGTCACTCTCTCACTGCTGGTAAGCGTCTTGAAGTTTCTTCACTTGTACTTTTCTTCCATAGATGCTATATATTTTTTTATACTTCTATTTTTTTTTTCTTCTTTCTCTCCAGTCTCTGAGGAGGCGTGGGTTCGAATCCCACCGCTGCCACCACTGACGTAGGGGTTTTATTATCCCACCGAGTGTCACCACTGACGTAGGGGATTTGCTCCTACGTTATATTATTATAATTATGGTAGCGTGGTTGGTGAAAATACGTAAGGATTTATATTCGTTTATTCTTATTTTAACATCTATGTACTCAGAGCTCCTATTACTACAGTTCCTGTTACGACTAATTCCTGAGTCCTACCCCCAAGAGGGGGAGGCTAACTCAGCTGTACTGTGTTAACTCTGCTGCTGGCAAGGCCCGGTCTCTAACTCTAACTCACTGTGCCTGCCCTGGGTGGTTCTTGAAATACCCCAAGGGCAGGGCGGGGCTTGACATCCAATCCTGCCAATGAAATCAAGTGACATCTAGTCCTGCAAATCAACGCCAGGTTCGAAGTGGAGTCCCTCCTATTTCCGGGGTCAGAGCGTGGCTATTGGGCATCTCTCCAGGGCATGTACATACGTACGGGCCACATGTTTGTGTTTCTTGTGGTTTAGGAAATGGCTAACTTCCTGGCCTTTCCCACCCTCTCCAGGTACTCGATGCCAGATCCTAAGTCTCATGGTTCCGGTCATATATCTCCTTGACACTTTCTACAAACATTGGCCGTACCGCAGAAAACAAGCCTCCCACATTAGTTCCAGGTGCCTAGCCATAAATCTTGGTGGTCCCATGGGAAACATGGTCTGCACCCAAAACTCAATAAAAGTGAGGGCATGTAATAAAATATCTGTGCCCTCGACCAACCGTTACCCCTCAAGATTTGTTACAAGTTTCAGATTCTGGCTTCAGCATGACGGACTGGCTTCAGCATGACGGAAGTCATACGACAATAATAATAACAATAATAATCTCCACAATCATCATCAAAGGAAAATTATTGTTAAAAATAATGATAATAATAATAATAAATAATAATAATAATAATAATAATAATATCTAAGGAGAATTTTTGGAATAGACATCATGAAAGTAATGCAGAGGTATATTAAAACCCAGCAGAGAGCTGGATATTCATTATAAATCTTTTATAATCCCTTCACATCTGACAGGTCATTACACTCTCCATCTCTGTTTCTCTTTACAGCCTGATAAAGGCTGTTTTATTTTATCATTTTTGGGCTGTCCTCGTGTAATAATCATCTTTACAAAAAAATAAATAAATAAATAAAATAAAATAAAATTTTAGGGTGTTCCTACTTCGCGGAAACTCACCTATAATCTTGAAAATTCGATAAATCCCAAATAGAGTGAGTAAATAAATATTTTATGAGTAAGATATTGTGCCGGAATAATGATAAGAACCAGCTGATAGGGAAGCGGCAAAAATTTGTCGATAGGGGTTCATTCTCCCGCATCCTCCTCCTCTTCTACCACTAAATTCAATCGGATATTTTGAAGATAATGGAAAAAAAGCATTAAGAACAAACAGCAAACAAACTTTCGATATAATATCGTTAGGGAAATAGCGTGCGAGGGTGCATCAGCTGATATGGAGACGGCAAATTTGCATCCTCGTCCTCACCATCACCATGCACGTCCCAGTGTATGCCTGTTGCCCACCGCATAATAGAGTGCATTAATTTGTTTACTGTACAGCAAATCTGTATATCTTTTATACTGTACACTATCTGCATGTTAATATAAATAACTACAGGTCTTTTTGCTTTGTTAAGTACTTATACAATATGTTTTACTTATCTTATATCTTTGGCATAGTGTGTCTATAGACAGTTGTGAAACGAGCTATGCCCTTTATCATCGTTTCCTACGTAAAATAGACTCGTTTTTTCACGTGATTTTCCATTTACCCGTCACTTCTGAGAACCTATCTCTGCATTATTCTGAGAACTAAGTGTACTTTCATAAGTATAATTAAACATGATACATATTGTAGCAATATAAAAAAATCTTATGAAGTACATACATATACATATACACAAGCTGCGATCTTCATTGTGTGAGGGATGGCCAAATCAATCACATATATTCACCAGAAACCAATATATTTCCTCGAACACTCTTCCAAATCCTTTGAGGATATAGGCCTGCCACATTTTCCTCATTACCCCCCAATCACCTTGCATGGGTCATTAACAGGGTAAGAGGGGAAAGGTCTTTTGCTATGTTCTAGAAACATGTTACAATCATAGTACACCACATTATCACTTACCTCCGATAAAGTTCCGTCTCCACCCGCAATAATGACCGCACTTGTGTTTTCCATAACTTCCATTAATTCTCTTGCCTGGCCTTCATGTTCTGTTCTTACAGTGGCTACTTTAAGGCCTGCAAGGTGTAGAAGTGGGGCACAGTACCGCTCATACATAGCTTTACCTTTCCTGTAGAATTACAAGCAGCTTTAAAACCTACAGTCTTGACTCAGTCAACATTGAACTCAGGTTATATTTTAAAGTACTTTAACAGAATGGAGTACAACTGATATATATTCATTATCCATCAAATGATAAATACCATTACATATTACGGCTGAATGTATTGTACTGACCCATCTTTTGCAGAAGGGTTCAAGAGGACTGTAACATGACGGTTTTGCTCTCCTAAAGGTTGTGAATATTCCCCGTATGCCAATGCTTCTTGACAATAGGCACGCATCATGGAATCCTCTCTGGGTCATAAATACAAAAAGATACCTTTACAAAATCAAACTATATCTATAATTGTAATTCTGCTCTAGTGAGCACAACACAGTTATAAAATGCTAAATGTATGGCAACCACTGTACATGGAAATTAATATAACAGTACTAAAGTATTTATATTCAATGCTATAAAGCGACAGAGAATTGTACTTACAAAGAGGATCTACGATTTAGATACAAAGCACAGATGCATACATATACAAATTCAATCAGTTCTCATTCTTACAAAAATCAACTCATTATATTCAACTTATATATTCAACTCACTGTATCCAATTTAATATATTAAACTCACTACAGTATATTCAACTTACATTACTTTGTAAAAAATACTACAAATAAGACTGAGAGTATAATGAAACACAATACAAACTTGAGAGATTCAAGTTGAATGATTTTATGTGCAATAATTGCAAATATCTTTCATTACCTAATTTACAGTAAGCCCATATTTTTTGAAAAATTTTTCAAATTTCAGTTGGAGTCTGATATAAGATTACGTGCTATTATTATTGCAACTTTGCAATAGTATAAGTAAAGGTCTTTTGGCCTTAAATTCGACTGGCCGAGACAGTTCGATGCCAAGACAAATTACTCTGAATCTTTGGAAAAAGAATATACTGAGGAGGGGATTCCCAATCCCCTCACTCTGCCCCATTTAGTCGACTCTTACGACACGCAGGGTAACACGGAGGAAGTATTCTAGCCCCCCTCCTTCAGGGGGGATGACACAAATAAACCCCTGTATTAATACTAGTTCTCCCCATACAAAATAATAAAGGAAGTTATTTTATATTCACATAAATTTACTATCAAAAATTAGCTATGACAGTCTGAGAAGATGATTAAAAATATATGGGAATTAGTGTTTGAAAGAACGAAATATCAACTGCTTGAACATAAAATGAAGTGAAAGAAATAAAACATTTATAAATTAATTATTATAAAACATATATATCAGATTTCTCATTTTGGATTGCTGGGTGTAGAGTCACTGTAAGATAAGAAATATATTATATATAATTCAATTTACACAAAATATCATGACAGCTAAAAAACAACAATCTGGCTCATATAAAAAGTGTTGATTCATTTACAATATACATTAATACATAGCTCAAAATGACAATCTTCTATTTGCCTCAAAGCGTGTTTACACAAGTTAGTTTTGTTTTACTACTCTCGGCTCCATTATAGATCCAGTTTTTAATTAATCATAAGAAGAAAGTATTATATATAAAAAGATTTTATATAGTATCTACATCTGCATTTAAAATTTGGAACTGATATATCGGTATAAGGCAAGTTTTATTTCCATCATATTGCTTTAAGACGATTATGAGGTTAGCCAGTTAGTTGCTGTAAACATCTAGGAAATTTACTAACATTTCAATTTCTGTGCCAAAGCATGACCCTCAAAACTGGTGTCAAGGTAACACATTCAATGCATGTTTGCACATATGCTCTGTAAAATAAGGTTGCTTTCAACTCATTTCCAAGCGAACTTATTTAAAGAAAACATACCAAACAAGTACATGATTTATCTACTGAAAAGCTATTTTGAGATAAACAGATACAGTGTTATAAATTAATAATGTGAATGGTTTGATGTCACAGACTCCATTTTCTATTAAGGGCTAGGATGGTGCCTTCTTGCAAAGGACTTTGGTTTTGGCAAGTGCAACTGCTACCAATCGTGAATGCCCTTTCTAACCTAAGACGGTGGTGGGTATCGAACCCTAGACAAGACAAACAAAAGTTGCGAGCGTTATCACTTTGCTATGGCAGTCACATTATACATTAATAATCATACTCTTAAAAGGATGTACTACAATTAGCATGCAACATATTTTTTTTAATCAAAACACAATTTCTGCATATCTACTGAAAGTTAAAACTAAAGTAGAAATATGCAAGCATCAGGAACATAGCACTTGGCTCCTACTGAGGAGGTCCCAAATTCATATTCTCAAGTTGGCTTTCAAACACTCATTCTTTGAAACAGCCATGCAGAAGCTACTGTCAACCAAGCAAAGTAAGTGAACACACCATTATAAGTAATCAGGTTTTGCATCATGGACGTTTAACCTTGTTGCAAAGGATTTTTGACAAGTGAAACCTTTACCTTGAGTGAATGCCATTTCTAACCTCAGACCGTGGCGAGTCTCGAACTGATGACCAGACGAATCAGAGTCGCATGCACTACCACCCAGCCACTGCAGCCAAAGTAAACACCATTATATGCGTGCGGTAAGTTGGTAGAATAATATATTCATGAGAATAGGCTTTAAATAGTACAATATACCTGTCCAAAAGGTCTCATGGGAAAAATAAAATAGTATATGACCTCTTCAAAGGTGATATCTGGAACATGCCGTCTAGAACGTTGTGTAAAACATAAATTTTTCTCTGATGTTGTATAGTATTAAGAGAAATTTTATTATATATATATATATATATATATATATATATATATATATATATATATATATATATATATATATATATAATATTAGCAAAAATAAATACAAAGCCAGGGGCTTCATATTCCAATGATCATTGATTCTTCTAAATTAACACCAGAATGAGACATGGTAATTCAGAAATTGTTACGGGAAATATTATCTTATGACAAAAGAAAAAACATAACGTAAAGAACTACACACCTAGTGCTTTCTGGAGAAAAAATAAATACATAAATACAAATAGATTTAAAAATTGAACTTAAAGCACATTATTAACGAGTCTTGACATGTACAAAATTATGTATCTCTCCGGTAAATTAAAACCAGATTTATATTATATTGCAATGTTTATTGTAACCTATATCAACACCGAACATTCTCGGATACTCGTTACACACCTCTTATTATCCCTTCACATACGACAAGTCACAACACTCCCCATTTCCATTTCTCTTTACTTTGTTTTTCTCGTGCCCATGCCGGATGGGGGCTGCTTTTTTTTTTTTTCTTTGGCCCGTCCTGGTGTAACAATCATTAAAAAAATGGCTTGCAAATGAAAACCAAGTGATTAATGACACGTACTCAAATTTATTTTTACCCCAGTTGATACCATACGCAAGCACAGCCGAGAAAAATATGGATTTCTTGGGGTGATTCCGCAAAACACGGAAAAATCGAATTATTCTTGACATTTTACAAAATTCAGGCCGTCAACTAGGTCCGGTTGTTTACATTTATAATTAAGGGTCACATTCTGGATGTATTATGCTTATATATATATATATAAATATATTTTGTATATATTTGTTATATAAATTACAACTTTATTCTTTATTAATAATATGAATGGAAATACAATTAAAATATTGATTATATAACATAGCTTAGCGTGAATGAATATATTTTTTACAGTATCCGTAAATAAAGTCTATAAAATGTCAACAAAGACGAGGAGGGTTTTTCTCATGACGTCATCTTCATCCACTGATTTCTTATTACAAGAGCAAAATGTCAATAATAATAATAATAATAATAATAATAATAATAATAATAATAATAATAATAATAATAATAATAAATATATTATTATTATTATTATTATTATTATTATTATTATTATTATTATTATTATTATTATTATTATTATTATTAGTAGTAGTAGTAGTAGTAGTAGTAGTAGTAGTAGTAGTCTCCGTGGCAAAATGGTAGCGTCCGCGACTCTGAGGCGGCAGGTCGAGGGTTCGCGCCCTGTCACGGATTGAGGTTAGTAAGGGCATACACTCAGGGTAACGATTACATCTGCCAAAACAAGTCCTTCGCAAGAAGGCAACCGTCCTAGCCCTTAGTAGAAAAGGGAGTTCGTGACGTAAAACCGAATCATTATTATTATTATTATTATTATTATTATTATTATTATTATTATTATTATTATTATTATTATTATTATTATTATTATTATTTTAGCAATAATAATAATAAAAGCTTTTATGGAATATCATGACGGAAAAAGTACAAGCACCAAAAAAATTACCTCTAGAAGATGAACAGAAATTAGACAAAAAGCTCATAAAAAAAACCCGTTATGCATCACAATCAGTCCCTATTCCAACGAATGTGGATGCAGACATACTGGAGCGGGTAAATCAAATCTGGCTACTCTTCCATGTGCCCCGCAGTAGGCTTGAACCTCCCTTCGTCGATTCCTTACTCGCATGCTCTACCAATGAGCTACCACAACCTACTCATAAAATACTGAAAAACTGAGTTTGAAGACATATAATTTCTGTACCGAATATATCTTTCCAAACTATAAGAAATCGCAAGTTTGTGTTAATAGATAATGATTACTAGTGTAATGAAGATTAAACCATATCTTGGGTTTTACTTATGCCTGAGGAGTATGATTGGTGTATCTCGATTGGATAGGGTTAGGAATGAAGTGGTGAGAGCAAGAACGGGTGTGAGGAGAGAAATTGCAGCCAGAGTAGATATGAATGTTCTGAGATGGTTTGGCCATGTGGAAAGGATGGATGATGAAAGGCTGCTGAAAAAGGTGATGAATGCGAGAGTTGATGGGAGAAATGCTAGAGGGAGGCCTAGGTTTGGATGGATGGATGGAGTAAGGAGAGCCCTGAATGATAGGAGGATGGATGTGAGGGAAGCAAGCGAGCGTGCTAGGAATAGGAATGAGTGGCGAGCGATTGTGACGCGGCTCTGATGGGCATCTGCTGTTACCACGGGGCTGCATCTTACAGTGATAGCCCTGTTGTAGGGGCAGTAGGAGGAGCTGGCAGTTGTGAAGCGACACAGTTGTGGAAGAGCCGGGAGGATGGGCTGTGGCACTCCAGCAGTGCCATCTGAACGGTCGCTAGCTCCCTCGTCATTGCCCATAGAGCAAAGTAATCCCCCTATTTGTTTTCCTTTCTTGATGTCGGCTACCCCCCAATTAAAGGGGGAAACAGCCAAGGTATATGTATGTATGTTATGTAAGTTATAAAGCCAAAACGAAATTGTAGGACATTGCAGTACAAGTGCATATTGGTAGCAATCCTCCTTGTAAGGAGTGGCGGAGTCAAAGCGCACCCAATCATCAGACATCACTTCAATCCATCTCACCTACTTGAGGATAAATGGTCCTTATTAATGCTGATGTACAGAATATTAAATCATAAGATCATGCTGTAAAGTACTAAAAAAAGGATTAAAAAAATGACTTCCTTACTTCTTATATTAACATGCCAAACGGATATATAAGATGCCTAATGTCATCCTAATTACAATTATATATATATATATATATATATATATATATATATATATATATATATATATATATATATATATATATTATATATATATATATATAATATATATATTATATATATAATATATATTATATATATATATGGTAGGAAAAGCCCATTACAAAAATAAAACAACGAAAATATCTGTTGATTACGAGATTGCAATTTTTCGTAAACTAAATTAAATAGGAAGGTGGCCAGCTAAGGTCACAAATTTAATAAGTACTTTTTATATATACAGTATATTTTCGTTGTTTTATATAATGGGCTTTTCCTACCATTTTAGACTGTATGTTAACAGTTCAGTGTTATTCCTTCTCTTCTTCTCTCGCTTTACCCATATCAATATGGGGTCGCAGTTTCTTATCAGCCTTTTTCACTCACTCTTGTCCAATGCTTCCTCTCCACTGAGGTCCTTCTCTCTTAAGTCGTCCCGTATACAGTCATCCCATCTTCTCCGTGGTCTCCCTCTTCCTCTCATTCCTTCCACCTGTAGCTCCATCATCCTTCTACCAATCCAATCTTCATCTCTCCTCATACAATGTCCATACCACTGAAGCCTTCTTTCTTGCATCTTCTCTCCCACTTGTGTCACCTTGGCTGTCCCTCTAATTCTCTCGTTCCTGATCCTATCCCTCCTCGTCACACCCAACATCCATTGCACCATTCTCATTTCTGCTACTTCAATCTTTCAATCTTGTGTTTTCTCAACAGGCCACGTCTCTGAGCCATATATCATCGCTGGCCTTACTACTGCACGATATACCATGCCTTTCACTCTTGCACTAAGCTTTCTATCACATATCAGACCAGAGCCTTTCCTCCAATTTTTCTATCCTGCTTGTATCCTCCCATTAATTTCTCTATCCAGTTCACCATCTTGTGACGGATTTGACCCCAGTTATCTACTGTACAAAGTCAGTCCAGCATTGTACTTGTGGCATTACCAACTGTACTACCGAGGGTATAAAAGAAGTATGACACCTCAATTATAGCTGTTAGAGCAGGGAATAAACCCACTTCACAGGATGTCTCGATTCATTGTACTTCATTTCCGTCCTCACTCATGACTTGCTTTCACATTTTATTCAATGAAATGTGTAAAGTGTTCCTCAACACTACTCGAACCAACAGCACAAAGAAAACATATTAGTGTATTTTAGATGTGAACGACTGTACCACTGAAGGTCTTAAGTGGACATCTCTGCTAACTGCTACAGCAGGATAAAACACAATCTACAAATAATCTCTGTTCATTTTGATCCCACTCCTCAACCTCATTTGTGGTATGTCTTCACATTCAACACAATCCCTGTTCCAAGAGCATATATAATAGTCAACTAAACATTTGTTTTAAGTGAAAACATGATACATATAATTAGCTACGATCAGGTTTCGGGCTTATAACACAGAAACAAGCATTCTAAATCCTTGAGATTTTAAGGACTGTATTACTGAATATATTAACACAAGGACGAGATCTCTTTTCCACCTGTCAGAAACTTTACTGAAAGTTTCTGTTCATATTACTCTTACTTCCCAACTTTTGCAATATATGCCAATAGGTCCTCAACAAGTCTAAGTAACAAGAAAGCGAAAGAAATCAATATCTGCAAGGGAGAAGTATTTTAATGATCTTACATGGAAATTGTTGTTTACATCTTAAATCTAATGTCCTGGACAAATCACTGTGGCAGAAATTGTCAAACAATTGCATTAACAAAAATTGATATATTGATTATCATTTCTCTCTAAGTGTATTTACATTCAAAATATCTCGTTTCATTTTCTCCATGAGACGAATAGATAGTCTTTCCCTCTCAACTTGTTGACAGTGCTCACACCAATCTCTGACTAACACATAAGCTGGACCTTGGAAAATGCTGCCGCCAAATACAAGATTAGCATTGCATTTATAAGCCATCTCATGTATTCTGATATGGCCATCGAGGAGCATATAACACAAACAAGACCAAAACATGTTGTAGAGAAACATAGATATAACAAAAAGAATGAAATACACCATATAGATCAGTGTGTTAACGAGTCTCGGGGGCAGATAACAACTAAAATATGTTTGTAATGCTGAAGCCAAGCATTTATCCCTTTCTCTACTTATGTAATAACTTTTATTAATTACTGAAGTACCATGGATGAACTCTTCCCATATATTGATAAGTTGTGGTTCTTTCTGTCGAAATCTCTTTTCACGTTGGTTACTTCGTACAACTGTCTTGGGTACTCGAAATGGACGTCTGCTGTAGTAGTCAGTATAATACATGCAAGGAAAATTATATTGTTCACTTCTAGCATTCATTCCTTCTGGGTGAATGAAAGCACTCTTTTGCTCCACCCTCTGGGTAAGATGGAACCTTCCACAATGACAATGTCCTCTAAAATGTGAGCTGGAATTAGGAGCACACTTGCTCCGATGATAATAATAGAGGTAAGGACGTGATTTCCTGCGTTGTCTTGCACATTTTTTCTCCGGTGGTTTCCTCAATACAATAATTCTTTGGGCTGTAATCTCTCCACTCTCATCATCTTTTTCTCCAGGGTGAAACTTGTTCCAGGTAACTCCTCTTCCAAATGTGATGACAGGACTTGGTGATTCTAAGGTAAGTTGTTTCATAGTGTCAGATACAGTAGCATTCATTAAGTTTTGTGAACTTTTGGTGGTATTATACGAGCTACCAGGATGTTAACAGCCCTTGTCTGAAAGTATATAAAAAGATACTTCAATGTCCATATTGTAACTGAAAGAGAGCAAGGAATTTGAAACTATAGAAAACTGAGACAAAACTACAGCGTTGAACGAATTAATTAGAGAAAACTCATACCAGATAATTTAGCTGTGGCATCGCTTTAGAATACATCTTGGCATAGACAATTCAAATTATATTATTCATCAAGGATATATATATATATATATATATATATATATATATATATATATATATATATATATATATATATATATATATATATATATATATATATATATATATATATACAGGATAGCATAAAGAACATATATATGTGGAGTATATAATCATCCAATAAAAAAAAAAAATGTTTATTAGCCAGGCTGCAGGAATCTATGTCAAAAAGAAGAATAAATAATAGTAACTGAATCAATATACAAGAAACTGAAATATCTGTATGAGAGAGAGAGAGAGAGAGAGAGAGAGAGAGAGAGAGAGAGAGAGAGAGAGAGAGAGAGAGAGAGAGAGAGAGAGAGAGAGAGAGAGAGAGAGAGAGAGAGAGGATCAAACAACTCCCAACGTCAAAAGGAACTATTCAGCCGATCAAGTACCAGATTAGTCTAAATACAGTATAGTATTATGCGATTACATATCATAAATTACTGAGAAATTACGTTTATCTCTGACATATAATATATATATATATATATATATATATATATATATATATATATATATATATATATATATATATATATATATATATATATATATATATATATATATATATATATATATATATATATATATATATATAAAGTACTTATTAATATCGTGACCTAAACTAGCCAGTTTAGGTCACGAAATTAATAAGTACTTTTTATATATATATTTTCCTTGTTTTATTTAATGGGCTTTTCCTACCATTTTAGACTGTATGTTAACAGTTCAGTGTTATGAATATTATATATATATATATATATATAATATATATATATAATATATATTATATATATATATATAATATATATATATATATATATATATATATATATATATATATATATATATATATATATATATATATATATATATATATATATATATATATATATATGAATCACTCACTGTGTTTATAGATTATCACAGTGCTTTCATTATGGCATTTGCAGTATTTTCGTATATAATGTAGTTTCCAAAGAATTGCAAACTCCTAGTCAACAGATATGATTCTTTTGGACAGAAAAGTAAATATATAAATTTAAAGGATTTTAAAACTTTTAAAGCAATGAAAAACACATGTGTATCAATGTACCAACGAAAATGATTAAAACACTTACTAAAATGATATGTAGAAGGAATCGGTACAGTTTGGAATGGTTATTACTGCCACTTAAGTAATTGGGAAGGAGGCTGGGCTATTAATGACACTAGTGGTCCGACACGTCATTCCTACAGCTATCCTGCGTCGCAACTAACATTCATCGGAGTCTGTACTAACGGCTCCTTGGTTACCAAGTAAGCAGACTTGCCAGGTTTGGCATAGTTTTTTCCACCAACGCACATTTTTACTATGAGTCTGTCCTTTATTATGCCTAAACTTTGACGACCCTGGTTCAAAATACCGTATTAGGTTTACCAAAAGTGTGAATAAAAAAGGACACTCAATATAAAAAAAAAGGACATATTTGGAAAAAATATATGCCAAACCTGGCAATCATGCCCGAGGTAAGACTGACTCCCCTAATTCACCAATATTATGCGTACACACATTCAGGCGCCGTAAATATATAGAAATTCCCTTGATTGAAACACTTAAGCTTATTTACATCACTTTGAATTCAAAGGACATCCGAAGTCATAAAACTATGTGTAACATCGTTTTATTTATAGACTTCCAGTTGCTTTCGCTCTGGGGGGTTGCAGTAACTCCCTTAACGTCTAGCTTCACTGTCACATTAAAACATAACTAGATGTATAATAAGAAGGAAAATGCAATTGCTTTTTACTAATGGTAATATAGTTTTTTCTTTTAAATTCTTCATATATTTCACAACTGGTTCCCATTCAATTGGGGTGATACAGAACGTTGAAGTTATAAGGTTAATTAAGGCTGGACGCCCTTCCTAACGCCCCATGTCGGGATCAAGCCTGCGTTGCTTAGGCTTGTCAATCCCCAACTCGCGCGCTATAACACTAAGCTACGGCGGCTCCCTACAAGGCATTATCTGGAAATAGAGGGAAATAATAAACACGAACAATGAATGTCTATGCACAGCCACCTCATACTGTTGCCCCAAATTCATAAAAGGGTTTTCTCGTTCTGCCTGCATAAATATTCCTACTGCAATAAGCCCACAAAGGGATATCCCAGTGTTAATTCTGGTGAGCGTGATGCACACTCGATATGGCATCACTTGCCCATCCATGTTTCAAGAAATTAATGATACTGCACCGGTGTTCTGGCTATTCCACAAAAATGGGAGTATAAGTGATGCTTAAGCATAAGAAATTTAACGAATTGGAGCGTTCGAGCGATATAAAAAATAAAAAATAAAATGGAGTGTCACTTCTGTGACACCCAGTTAATATATATATATATATATATATATATATATATATATATATATATATATATATATATATATATATATATATATATATATATATATATATATATATATATATATACATATATATATATATATATATATATATATATATATATATATATATATATATATATATATATATATATATATATATATATATATATATATATATATATATATATATATATATCCCTAACCAAGATTCGAACCCACGGCTCATGCATGATACATCATTATTACATAGGTAGTTACCAAGTGCATCAAATATAATAACAATATCGGAGTGATAAATAAAACAACCCTTTAAAGCCGCTCTTTTTATAATATCATAATGGGAACAATACTAAAGATGATTGCTTCTGCAGCTGTAATTAATGATATTGCAATTCTTGGAGAGGTTTTACTGCTCGATGCTCGTCATCTTCCAGACTTTAACGTAATCGACCTGGAGGGCAGCATTCTCGCTGATCTTTCCTTCACCTTGTTCCCATGTGGGCAACCAGTCAGCACGCTGCATATGGACAATTTTGGGATGAAGTAAAAGTTACACTGGATAGGTATCTCAGCAACCACTTAACAGGAATGTATGAGAGCATACTATGCTAAATATAACAACAAAGAAATTCGACTAAGGAGTAGTTATTGCTTGAAAGCCATAAATTACAATTAAACCAGAAACATGTACTCACTCCATTCCAGAAATCTAGGAAAGCATTTGGAGAGGTGTTTGCCCATGGCTTTGGTGGGTTAGATGGTACTTCATCGGGGAAGAAGCCATTGGTTCCACCCACAGCGAGGTTAAGGATAATATAGAACTGTTAAGAAAAAAATAAACACTGCTTAAAATCATGCATGGAACATTAAATATAATGTGGAAACAGATGAAGTTTTAGTGTAAATTGGAATAAAGACTTGTTATGGCATTTCAAGTAAATCTTGGTGCTGGTTAAAGTAGAATCTAGCTTGGCAAGAATAATTTTGCTATAAATGTCTATAAGACGGTACTGCAGTGTACCTGGCAATTTAGTGCATTTGGTCCAACTAGTTGTTAGTGGAAAATCTGGAAAATAATTCAAAAGGTTTATGCAAGAAAAAGGGGCATTCGAAAAACTCTTCTTGCCTTCTGATCGAAAGGTGCCAACTTGTCACCCCTCTCCCAAATGTTGTCGATGTCTCCAATATTGGCGAACTCACCCAGGTCCCAGAAGCTGGTGCCAGGGTCAACAGTCAATTCTAATACGTCATCAACATAGAACCTGCAGAGTTCAAATATTCTCAGATAAGTCTGAACTCTTATAATTATTAACATCACCTGTCCAAAACTGACATATATAAATGTAAATTAGCAGACTGCAATTTACTTTAACACAACTAAGGTGATGAATAGATAATATTCACTATTTTGACAAAAACGTCATCAACATAAAACTTGCAGAGTTGAAATATTCTCATATATGTCTGAACTACTATAAATATTAATTCCACCTGTCCGAAACAGACATTTCTAAATGTACCTTAACCTATTAAGCTTATTTTAAGTTAAATCATGTAATTAATAGACAATATAGAATATTTTGTGAACAATTACATAATCTATAAATATAGAGGAAAAATCGGATTATAAGAGAAAGAAGTTTACAAAAGTTATGCAGAACTGCATAACCTAAATCAAAACTTCTTACTCAAACTTGTCTTGTGTCCAGTCCACTCTCCAAACGTGGAAGCTATTAGCGAAGGAACCGTCACTGGCAGTGCTACAAAATAATATTAGTGTGAAAACCAAAAGAAACAAAATATAAATATTTTCATCTCAGTCAACATATGGATTTTTTTTTATCATGACTATAAAGATGATTGAACTCAGTTTTAGACAAATCTTATCACAATTAACAAACAAGCTATCTCAATAATTAATCACTTTAACGGGTCCACTACATAACCAGGTTAAGATGAGAATAATGGTAAGATAGACAATTTCCATTTCTTATGTATTAGATGTTGATGTCTCTGTTACAAAGTCAGATAGACCACCTGAACTGCTGTGGCTGGGCACCACAGTGGGGGGGTTGGGGCTTGTGCCGGCTGGCGACCGCCCTATGGGTCCTCCATGACCCGTTCCACCCATCCGTGGGTGGAGAATCTAAAACAACAACAAACATCCAACTGAACACATGCATAAATCACTTACTATTCAGAGTGAGTCAAATCATATCTGTTGTGTGGCCAGAAAGGTCCCCAGTGCAAAGTGCTGCCACCATACTGGTTGCCAAGAGTGCCATAGTCATCATTGCCTGTGTGATGTCACCAGAGATGAGAGGAAGGCCAAGATAATTGGTAAAATACAACATACTTACAGGATATGATAGAGGAGGAATTAAGCACCTCAGTATATCCTAAATGGCGTATAATATCAATGCAATATTTCTTTTTCTTAATAATAGTAATGCTTTTTCGCTTTACGCACGGGAATACTTGGTGGCTCTGGCTGCGTGTGTGTATGTGTAATTCCTAATTGTAATGACCTAATTGTGCTTACGGGAAAGAGACACAGGCTCGTAACTTCCCGTCTCCTGGTCGGTTCCCTTTTATACTTAGTGATACTTATCATACTTATCCTTAAAACTATAGATTGAGTTAGCATTAACTACCTCCTTACTTAGCGAATTCCAATTATCAACTACTCTTATTCTAAAAAAGTACTTCCTTACATCCTGCAAAAAAGTTTTCTTAAGAAGCTTCAAACTATGACCTCTAGTTCTAGTGCCAGCCATATCAAAATATCGATCCCTATCCACTCTGTCATAACTATGAAGGACTTTAAAAACCGTCACCATATCCCCCTCATTCTTATATCTTTGAGTGATAGTGAGTCTAATTCCCTCAGCCTCTCATCATTACTGAGATTGTGTATTTCTGCCACCTGTTTCATGGTATGTTCTTGAACTTTTTCCAGCTTAACTACTTGCTTTTTCAAGTGCGCATTCCAAAAGGGAGCTGCTTATTCAAGCTTTGACCTAACATTGGTTACATAAATATTTCTGAATATTTCCTTGTCCATGTGCCTGAAGGCACATGGACATTCGCAAAGAAAGCATATGCTGCCCTTACTATGCCATTTATATGTATTTCTGAAGACAAATCTGCCAGTGTGTTTCCTCCTAGATCTCTCTCATTCTCTGTCTCTTGAAGTTCTACTACTTCCACCCAGTAGTCAAGCTTGGGAATTCTTGCACTTGTACCCATTCTTATTACCTTACATTTTGAAGTATTGAATTTCATTAGCCACTTTTCTGACCACTCATGCAGACTATTTAGATCTTACTGAAGTTCTCTACCATTGTTCTGGATTCTGAGTTTTATTTCACAATATTTGCATCATCTGCAAACATATTCATGAATGAATTTACAGACTCTGGTAAGTCATTTACGTATACAAGGAACAAACGTGGTCCTATAACTGAACCCTGTGGAACTCCACTACTATCTCTTCTCTATTCAGACACTGAGTGTCTGAATAGACATTTCCACCTATTCTTGCCATTGGGACAATGTCAAATGCTCTCTGGAAATCTAGGAATATGCCCGGCCCTCTTTTTCCTCTAAGATTCGGCTTACCTCATCATGAAATTCTAATAAGTTTGTTACTGTTGATCTACCTTCTCTGAAGCCATGTTGCCTCACTGACAAAAAGTTGAAAGATTCCAAGTGAAGATAGATATGTTTCCTTAGTAGTTTTTTCATAACTTTGCAAACTATGCTGGTCAAGGAAACAGGTCTATAGTTTAGAGCCATATCTTTTCTTCCCTTTTTGAAGATAGGTATCACGTTCGCTTGTTTCCAGCATCTTGGAATCTCCTCTGACTTCAGCGACTTTTTAAATATGATACTTAGAGCCGCTGGTATTGAATTAGCGCACTTCTTAAGTACATAAGGGGATATATCATCAAGACCTGTAGCTTTATGGGCATCTAACTCCGTCAGTGCTTTGCATACCTCTGTGGCTGAAAAGATGATGTTCTCTAATACCGGTTCATGAGCTTCTGTCTTTCCAATCTAAAGGGGTGGGGTATTTTTTACTGTAAATACTGACTGAAACTCCTTGTTCAAATCTTCGCAGATCTCCTCATCCATCTCAGTGAAGATTCCATCAGCTCTCTTATGCATTAAAACCTATTCTTTTAACTTCAGTTTTCCTCTGATAAAGCTGTGGAAAAGTTTGGGATTTTCTGTAGACTACTTGGTGATATCCCTCTCATAGTGTCTTTCTGCCTCTCTTATTTAATTAGGTAATCATTTCTTGCTATTTTATAAGTCTGCCAGGTATCTATGTTTTTTCTCCTCCTATACCTTTTCCAGCATATGTCTCTCCACTCCATAGCTCTCTTACACTCATTATTGAACCATTTCTATCTGGCATGAATTAGATTTACTTTGGTGAAAGGTATGCAGCAGTCTACTATCTTCCCATATTCCTCACAAAAGATATCGTACATTTCTTGTACAAATTTGTTGTTAAATAAGGTCCTCCAGTCAATAACTGCAAAAAACTCATTCATTTTGATGTAAACTTCTTACAGATAGTTTCTCCTCGTGTCCTCAGTGCCTCTACTCTCAGGCAGAATATCTTCGATGATATACTCCATCAACATCACACAGTAGTCACTCTTCCAACTGATGGTTCATACTCACTATTTTCAATACCCAACACATTTTCTGTGAAAACTAGATCAAGCAGCGATGGCTTATCCCCACCCCTGGCCCTCGTTGATTTTAGTACATGTTGGTGTAGGAAATTCTCTTGTATGCAATCTAGAATCTTGCCCAGAATGAGTCCTCACCACAGTGTGGGTCAAGATTTATTCAATCTGTCTCTCTATGATTAAAATCTCTCATAATCAAAATCCTACATTTTCTTTCCCGTACAATGTTAACAAATGAGTTTATGACTTCAATAGTACCTATATGACTTTCCTCATAAACTTCTGGCCTATGTTGGTTCCTTGGTGGGTTATATACAGCAGATATTATAAAGCTCTCTGACCCAGTATTTATGAGAGCAACAAGAAATTCTTCGAACTCACTTTCTATAGCAAAGTTTATTTCTTCAACCTGAAACCTTTCACTTATGAGCAGTGCTATCCCTCCACTAGTCCTCTCAGATCTATTGTAATTACCTAATTGTGTGCATGTATGTGTGTGTATGTTTGGGTCAGTGTACGTGTGCGTTTCTGTGATTCTCTGTGTGTTTGTTTGTGTGTGTGTCCCTGTGGTTGAATGTGTGTGTGTGTGTCTCGGGGTCTGTGTATGAGTGTGGTGATGTAGTATTTGTGTGTTAGTGCTCATGTTTTGTGTATCTGTGTGTGCCTGTGATTACCTAATTGTGATTACCTAATTGTGTTTACGGGAAAGAGCCCAAAGCTCGTATCTTCCCGTCTCCTGATCGGTTCCATTTTATACTTAGTGATACTTATCATACCTGTGTGTAAGCGCATGTGTGTGTTTCTTACTGGGAATGTGGGTGTGTATTGTATGTGAGTGTGTGTAAGTATATGTTTCTGTGAGGATATTTTTGTGTCTGTATGTAAGCATGTAGTAGGCTGGCCCATGGCACCAGCCGCCCGGTGTGATACTGCAGCTGAAGGGTCTTTTGGACTTACATAAGACAGACCAGGACAGTTCGATGTTAGGTCTTCCTTCAGTTACGGTTCTTTTTCTATGCCTACATTAACACCGAATATTTTCTGATATTCGATACAAATTTCTTAGTATCCCTTCACATCTGACAAGTCACAATACTCCATATCTTTTTCTCTTTTAAGTTTTCTTCGTGCCCAGGCCCGATAAGTGCGGATTTATTTATATACTTTGCCAGTTCTAGTGTCACAATCAGAAATATGCAAGTCTTCAGATTTACCACCTTTATTTAGAAGTTTAAAGCCAATTCTCTGTAAAACATATGGTTTATTCAAAAGAAACTGTGGTAATATTACTGCCAAAAATATTTTGAATGCAGGAACTGGGACAGGAAACCTAATCTGGGCATCATGAGCTGGGTATCATGAATAGCTGCATTACTGTCCTCTTTTTAATAACAATGCTAAGTACATTAAAATTTTGCTCATAAAACCTGACTCAATTATTTAGATAAGGTACGTTAATATCAATGGAATTAAAGAAAAAACCCACTAATTTACTTCATAAACAAAGTTACTTACCCCTGGACTCAACAATGTCAATTTCTCCACTGGCGGGCCATAAACCATAGGGCCAGTATCTGGGCAACATCCACATAGCTGCAAACATCAGTTACTATATTTAAAATATTGAATCCTATTGGAATTGTTAAGATACAATATTCAAAACATTACTTTCGAATCAATTGCATGTCTTTTGTCATTTCAACTTCCTTGAATGAAATACTGGTGTACTTACCAGGCCAGAGCCAAGCTCCACGGGGCATCTTGGCACGGATTTCAATACGTCCATACCTGGTAAGACAATATATGGTACACATCAAGTTATTATAGCTCTTATTAAAAAGAATTACCGTCTTAAATCATTCAAATATATTACCTACAGCTGTTAAGTTTTTGAAGGCTCCCTTCACTACTGGTGCCATACAAAAAATAACCAAAAGGCTTTACTATATATCAACAAATTCTTCTTTTTTCGAAGTTGGTTTTTTATTTAAATGCAGTACAATATTGCTGAAAAGAATACAACTGACGATCACAAAGACTTCAAGTCTCACCTACTCTCATTATGAAAAATCACTGGAAAAAAAAAAAAAAAAAAAAAAAAAAAAAAAAAAATATATATATATATATATATATATATATATATATATATATATATATATATATATATATATATATATATATATATATATATATATATATATATATATATATATATATATATATATATATATATATATATATAAAATTCGAATATCGAAAATGATATGACGAGACAGAAAATAGGGGCTCACCTGAAGGCGAAGTCAGAGAGGGTTCTCAGTCTTGCACTCACAACAGGATTGACCAAATTAGATCCGGCGCCGACACGTTCACAGCCGTAATAGGAATTTCCAGTGCAGACGTCACCACGTCCGTTCATGCCCCAAAGGCTTAGTGTTCCACTTGAGAGGAAGGCTTCGTCTTTCCAGTTTGACATGAGGTCCTACAGATAATAATAAATGAAGGTGAGATAAGAATGTTGGCATTTTTGGTCTTGTTTGACATGAGGTCCTACGGACCAAAAATAAAAGAGGGTGATATAAAAATGTTAATTTCTTAGGTCTTGTTCAACATGAACTCCTACCGGCCAAAAGTAAAAGAAGGTGATATAAAAATGTTGACTTTTTTTTTTATTTGGATTTTCTTCGCCATGAGGTCCAATGGACGAAAAAAAAAAAGGAGAGGTGAGAGTGTGATTTTCTTGGTCTGTTACTGAGGATAAAAAGCCTAATTTTCCAGTTGGATATGAGGTCCTATTAAACAAACACAATGAAAGTGACAAAAGAATGAAACAGTTTTGGTGTTACACAGACCTAAGGGGATTTAAAAACCTTATTTTCCAGTTGGAAATGAAGTCCTACGTACCAAAAACTAAAGTGACAAAAGAACGAAACATTTTCCTTGGTCTTATACAGAATGGGGTATAGATGAAAACTATTATTTCCCAATTAGACCCAAGGTCCTATAGACCAAAAACAAAAGAGATGACAAGGAGCGTTCATCCATTTGTTTTTATTCACAATTAAGTATATACAAAAACCTCCAGCTACACATAATATGCTCAGCCAAAATAGATTAGCTGAGAAAAACTTTGGTCCTCGATTTTCTTACACATAAATGATTGAATATGAAAACTTCTTTTCCTGTTGGACATGAAATTCTATGACAATTAGAAGTCACCATGGCTCAAGTGGTAGCATTCACGACTCTGAGGTGTCAGGTCGAGAGTTCGCGCTCCGTCACAGTCTGAGGTTAGCAAGGGTATGCACTCAGGGTAATGATTACATCTGCCAAAACAAGTCCTTCGCAAGAAGGCAGCCATCCTAGCCCATGGTAGAAGAGGGAGTCCATGACGCAAAACAGGAACAACAACAACAACAACGACATGGAATTCTACGACAAAATAAAGAAGGTGACATAAAAGCCTCATTTCCTTTTATGTTTTTACACAGAAGTAAGTGTATTTACAATCCTCATCACTGGCCACTCAAGACCTAGGAGGACCCAAGAGCCACCACTTAGTGGAACAGCAATAGACGAGGTAGAATGAAAATGAAATTGTCTACACGAAAATGTAATATCCTACTTAGAAGGAAATTCTAGAAAAAATGCCGTGATAATTTGAAATAAGTAAAAATGACAGTAAAAAAAATACAGACACTCCCCAACTTTTGAACGAGTCAGGTTCCAGAAGTCCGTTTGTAAGCAGCATTTTTCGTAAGTTGTGATGAATTAAAAAAAAAAAAACATTACAGTACATATATGTGCAGTACTGTACAGTACTTAGGCTAAAGACACTTAACTACTACATAAAGCATAAAATATACAGTAATAATGAATATTAATACAGAAATAATAAATGCAGTAATACAGTACATTACATAATTACATACATTAATACATGGGTAAGTTTTGTTCGTATCTGTGAATGTTCGTAACTCGATTGTTTGTAAATAGGGGAGCTTCTGTATATAACATTGTTCTTGGTAAAAATATCCTCCAGCAAAGCGAAGCTTACCTGCAGGAAATTTTATACCCCATTTTTTTTAAGTAATGACAGAGAGATAAGCAACAAACTGCCCTTATTGGGTCCGGGCACCAAGAAATCACCGAGGTAAAGAAAAAGCAGCAGCTTATGGACAAGGCAGAAATAAGAGAATGTGTTCATAGTCTCAATACAGTCGGCGGTTAATCTGGTAAAAAAGGAGAATGGGATCGCTACGCACGAAGTTAAGGGTATGGAGGTATTATTATCACACCTTTGCAGTAAAATAGAAATGTGTAAACAATTATCCCAGGCTGATGTTACTTTTAAGAGCCCCGTTATGAGTAGAAAAGGTCTTAAGATATTCTGTTATGCCAGGACCTCACAAATTCACCATAATAAGTGCCACTGATTCTGACCTGGCTCCATTGTAAGCTAGGTCAAAGTTCACTAATCTAATTTCTAGCATATAAAATAAATTAACATCCCTTTAACTTGTGCAATAAATTAACTTTTGAAAATAATGGCAGAGTTACTAGATGAATTATTATTATTATTATTACTATTATTATTATTATTATTATTATTATTATTATTATTATTATTATTATTATTATTATTATTATATAGTAGTATTGCAGTAGTACATGAGTGCTTTAAGACGGGAATTTCTGCCTTTAACAATAGAACAGCTCTTTAGGACCGTGTCCCGCCACTGATCCATACATACCCAGTGGAGTCCTCACTGAACTTGCTGAGTAGGCAGGAGGCAAACATAACAGAAAAATACTTACGGGCTTGATGAAGAGGGTGGAGTCTCTTGTGTAGCTGACACTACGGTTGTTTACATATGCTTGGAATTCCCAGTTCTGTCAATTGAGGGATAAACAAGTAAACAAATCAGTAAACTAATGAATGAATGAATGAATGAATGCAATGAAGAGAATGAAATAAATAAATAAATAAATAAAATAGTATATACAAATAGGAAAATGAAAATTAAGAATTTATTTCAGCCAAGGTCAGGCTTAATTACGTCACGCATAAGGCAAAAATATAACCCATTGCGAGTGGCAAATCTCTAATGCTTGATATATTTACTGAGAAAATTAATCAATTAACCAAAACTTGTGTATATATATATATATATATATATATATATATATATATATATATATATATATATATATATATATATATATATATATATATATTCGTTGTTTTATTTAATGAGCTTTTCCTTCCATTTTAGACTGTATGTTATCAGTTAAGTGTTTTTAATATATAATTATATATATATATATATATATATATATATATATATATATATATATATATATATATATATATATATATATATATATATATATATATATATATATATATATATATATATATATATATATATATATATATATATATATATATATATATATATTCGTTGTTTTATTTAATGGGCTTTTTCTTCCATTTTAGACTGTATGTTAACAGTTCAGTGTTTTTAATATATATATATATATATATATATATATATATATATATATATATATATATATATATATATATATATATATATATATATGAATCATTTTTTACCCCAACCGGGACTTGAACCTAGGACTTATAATTATTAAGTCAAGGCGCTACCAACTACAACACAGAAGGTTAAAAGGAATGCCTGTGGTGTAGTTGGTAGCGCCGTGACTTAGTAATTATAAGTCCTAGGTTCAAGTCCCGGTCGGGGTAAAAAAAAATGATTCATGTTTTCACATATGTAATGTGCTTATTTGGTTATATATATATATATATATATATATATATATATATATATATATATATATATATATATATATATATATATATATATATATATATATATATATATATATATATATATATGAGCAAGGAGAAACTGTTACCATACAGCACTAAATGGTAAGGAAGCCCATCAGTGAAACAACACATAGAAATAATACCTCTATATTTCGGATCCTAACTGGACCCCTTCTCAAGCACAAGTGCTTGAGAAGAGGTCCAGTTAGGATCCGAAATATAACGTTATTACTTCTATGTGTTGTTTCACTGATGGGCTTCCTTACCACAAATATATATATATATATATATATATATATATATATATATATATATATATATATATATATATATATATATATATATATATATATATATATATATATATATATGTGTTTGTGACACTAGGAGAGAGAGAATGCTACTTACACCACCTCCAGACATGGTGATTTCGTGCTCCCACACTTCGTGGTCCAAGAAATCGAATTCATCATTGAAGATGAGGCAAGGGAATGCCGTGCAGTCCTTGGGATCGACCACATCTGAAAATGCAAAAACAAAAAGGGGGTATTGCCTCATTACGTTTTAAAGCAAACGCCACCTAGGGAATAGTCTGAACAAAATATAAAATACAGGCTGTAAATAACAGGAGTTCTACATAAACTCATATGTGTTTGTTCACTGAATATGCAAAGCAACGAAAGTGAAGATGTGAATAATCTCGCCTTTGTCTCACTACGCTTTAATGCAAACGCCACTTAGGGAATCTCCACGGTCTGAGGGGAATCAGTATGAATGAAAACAGTAATGGTTATAGACAAGATCATATCTAATTCATAAATGGAAATATAAGCAGAACTAAGATGCAGATATGTGAATACAAATTTAGTTTAATCTTTGCCTAACTAAGGTTTAATTCAAGTTCTACTTATGCTACCTATGCTACCTGAGATGAGATCATTTACAATAATAATAATAATAATAATAATAATAATAATAATAATAATAATAATAATAATAATAATAATAATAATAATGATAATAATAATAATAATAATAATAGCAATAATAATAATAATAATAATAATAATAATAATAATAATAATAATAATAATAATAATAATAACAACAACAATAATAAAAATAATAATAATAATAATAATAATAATAATAATAATAATAATAATAATAATAATAATAATAATAATAATAATAATAATATTAATAATAACAACAAAACAACAAGAACAAGAATAATAATAATAATAATAATAAAAATAATAATAATAATAATAATAACAACAATAATAATAATAATAATAATAATAATAATAATAATAATAATAATAATAATAATAATAATAACGAAACAATAATAATAATGATAATAATAATAATAATAATAATAATAATAATAATAATAACAACAACAACAACAACAAAACAATAATAATAATAATAATAATAATAATAATAATAATAATAATAATAATAATAATAATAATAATAATAATAATAATAATAATAATAATAATAATAATAATAATAATAATAATAATAATAATAAATAAATAAATAAACAACACTGTATATTTTAGACAGCCACTTAGTTTTTGTCTGTGACATATCCAAGGCTAGGTGACGTCATCCAAAAGTTTTCTTGATAGGTAACGAAGCTTATTAAGAAATCGCAACCATTATCCTCATTTACAGCAAATCAATGAATCAACAATACAATTATAAGCACTGAAACGCTGGCCCTTACACTCTCTTACAATGAAAATAAATCAATAGTATATCGGTAAAAACAAGGTTACAATACAAGAAGAATAGAACTACAATTAAAGGCATCAGTACTCATGGTTGTACAAGAAAAGAATAGTTATTGCATCTATATTTTGTCCATGATTAGAGGTCTCAGTACAATTTTTCTCTCAATTATGAGGCTATCCTTTGAAACTATAGGGCAAGGGGACCAATGACCTGACCAAACCTCTTGTCCTACACATATCGGAAGAAGAAGTATTTCGGAAGAAATATTTATGCCGAAGAGAGGGAAACTTCATTAGCGGTTACAGCCCCCTAGTGGACAAGAAACAATGTCCATTCCATGCTGAACAGACTATAACTGAGAGCATGAATACGGGATTCACAGCTGAATATCCAATGACAATATTAACATTATGACCGTTCATCACAAACAAAAATAGATACTGACTTAACAATTAAAAAAAACAATGACTATAAAATAGACGTGATGTTCATTCAAGAATATGTTCAATAGGGTATACCAGACAGCATGAAGACTGCTTTCATAGTCAAAATCATGCAGTTTGAGAACTTAGAGACCATTTTTTTGCTAACATTGAATTTCAGACAGCACGAAGGCTGCATTTATATGGCTTATTTGAATCCTTTGTTTGAATTTGCCTACGCCTCTGAAATTCGCACTTGAAAACAACAAAAAAATATAGAATATAGAAAAAGTTCAAAGACAAACTGCGAAGCTGGTGACAGAAATACGTACTATCAGAGATGAGGAAAGGCTGAAGGAATTAAACTTACCATTACTCGAAGCTAGAAGGAAAGGGAAGGATACGGTAACGGCTATTAATTCCTTCAAGGTTTTAATGGCGTAGATAGGGAGCTATACTTTGATATGGGTGGAATTTTCTAAATGCTTTTATAGTTTTATGGATGAATATGGTAAGACAGTTCGATATTAAGTCTTCCTTCAGTTACGGTTCTTTTCCTATGCCTACAGCTACACTGAATATTCTTGGATATTCATCACACATCTTTTATTAACCCTTCACATCTGACAAGTCATTACACTCCCCATCTCTGTTTCTCTTTACTTTATGTATTCTTCGTGCCCAGGCCCGATGAGGGCTGTTATATTTTATAATTTTTTTGGCCCGTCCTGGTGTCATAATCATAAAAAAAAAAGTGCTGGTGAGCTAGGAAAAAAAATGTAAATAAGCACGAGACGAGGAGCTACGAGCACAGAGCTCTTTCCCGTAAGCACAATGAGGGAAATACAATAAGGTAAACACGAACTGAGAATAAAAATCTAACCAATTTATGCTGAACAGACTCTTAACTGGAGGTCACAGACGACTGATCACGATACAAAGGTCAAATAAAATTTCTAATTCATTATCTAGAAAATAAATAATAAAATAATTCCTGATTTGTTTAGTTTCAATAAATTTTTATCTGACAGAAGCTCCTAATTCTGAGCATGTCACCTGTTAGTATCCCATAGGTTAATAAGTCTTTTACATAACATTCTTCAATGGCACTAAAATAAGGTCACTCAGTGCAGCTGAACTAGGTCACAAACATACTTTATATCCCTTGCAAAAGTAAACTAGGTCAATAGAGAATCTGCCATAGGTGTTAAGTGATAAAAAAGTGATAATTTTACCACATTATATGACTAAACAGAGGAGTAATTAAATACAAAATAGAGTGACTATTATGTGCCATAGAAATTGCACCAAGATTAATTTTTAAATTTATTAAGACTCAAATAATATAACATTATATGTAAATGTTTTACAACTATTTAACAATGCATATCATTATTATTATTATTATTATTATTATTATTATTATTATTATTATTATTATTATTATTATTATTATTATTATTATTATTATTATTATTATTATCATTATTATTATTATTATTATCATTATTATTATTTACTGTTATTCTGAACGCATAAAAGTCTGACATTCTTTCCTGTATAGATAATCCTTAAAATGCTCTAGAAAACATCAATATTTTTTTCTTTAAAGTACTGATAATCCTTAAAATGCTTTAGAAAACATTAATATTTTTTCTCTTCCGGTAAATGCTCTAGAGATAATTATGGATATTTTTTTGTCCTTTCACGTATAGATCAACCTTTAAATGGTCTAGAAAACATTAATATATGTTGTCTTTTCCGGTATAGATAATTCTTAAAATACTCTAGAAAAAAAAAAATATTTTTTTCTCTCCCATATGGATAATCCTTAAAATGCCCTAGAAAATATTTTTTTCTCTCCCGCATAGATAATCCTTAAAATGCTCTAGAAAAAAATAATATTTTCTCTCTCCCGCATAGATAATCCTTAAAATGCGCTAGAAAAATATTTTTTTCTCTCTTCCGTATAGATAATTCTTAAAATGCTCTAGAAAAAATAATATTTTTTTTTCTCTCCCGCATAGATAATCCTTAATATGAGCTAGAAATTTTTTTTCTCTTCCGATAGATAATTCTTAAAATGCTCTAGAAAAAAAATATATTTTTTTCTCTCTCGTATAGATAATATTTAAAATGCGCCAGAGAAAATAGACGATTTTTTTTTCTTGTTCCGTATAAATATTATTAGGAATTATCTTTCAAGCGGTGGGGGTAAGCCAGGTAATACTATTGGGCCTCACGGCAGAAGATCTTTAACTACTTACACTGTGGTTAATCCAAGCAGTGCGGTAGTGGGGAACTTAGCCAGACCTTTATCCACGAGGAGGTTAGAGGAGTCATAGAGGCATTTTAGCTTTTGGTAAATGTGTGCTTTGACTCAGCCACCCCCTAATAAGGGAAAGAGCCTCAAAACTCACCTGCGGCAAAAGCCCCCACGGCCAGCAATAACAAACACAAGATCCTCATCCTGCGGTAAAAATAATAATTACAAAAATAAAAAGAAATTTCAACACAAAAAACACTATTTATTGTATGCTTATATTATTTCAAGCTTTGATTTTCAAAGATATCAAACATTATTCAAAACAAACTATTGATCTTCTTGTATAAACAATTATTACACAAAAAAAAGAAAACATTTTACACACAAACAGATATATATATATATATATATATATATATATATATATATATATATATATATATATATATATATATATATATATATATATATATATATATATATATATATATAGAGAGAGAGAGAGAGAGAGAGAGAGAGAGAGAGAGAGAGCAACCTCTCACCTGTACCTTTAAGAGAACAGTGATGACAGTCCAGGGCCTCTCTTTCCATTCCACTGCATATATAGTGTAACGCTCCATATAGTGACATCTGGCGACTAAATCCCTGACCTCGGTTATGATAATTTACGTAATAAATATAAGTGCCACTTACGGAAAATACTTTGGCACTTACGCAAGCCATAGATGGCAGAGTGCCTCCTATGAATATTTATCCGCTTCATAATAACTAGAATTTGAAATTAAATGCTTTTATTTTTTTATATTAAAAGTTTTTTGTTATTAATGCGTATAAATATAGTATTCTTGAATATATATATATATATATATATATATATATATATATATATATATATATATATATATATATATATATATATATATATATATATATATATATATATATATATATATATTCTCTTTCCTATTTTCTTTAACAAAAAACTAAACCTTTTTTTACATTCTTTTTATCTTCCTCGAGAGATTCTGAAAAAAGAATGAATACGAACAGACAACACTGTGTCATTCGAGGTTAGTAAGAAAACAGCGACCCCATCTGAGCATGGGAAAAGCTGCTGATATGATATTATAGAATGGAACCCAGGGACCTTTGCGAATGATGAAATCAAAATGTAAAAACTAGTTGTGACGTATATGCTACCAGCAGAGTAAAACTATAACAACAGAATCTGAATTACAGATCAAAACTTAGCACGAGGGTCTGCCCCTCTCTTTTTTCTCTCTTACTTTATATAATTTTCGTGCTTTTCCCTCCAATTCCCTAATATCTTTAATCCCCTCCCTTTTTTCCCCCTCCTATCCTATCCCATCCTATTCATCCTACCAGCAGAACAACTGAACTAGCTACACCATGAATAGAATCAAGAGCTTCCGATCGTTACTCTTGAGAACAATAAGCGCCTGAACACATACGCGCATAAATAAATAGATACACATACTAGCCCAGGCACAAATACATACACATATACGTACAATGAAATCGACCAGGAGACGGGGAGTTACGGGTATAGGGCTCTTTCCTGTGGGCACAATTAGGTAAATGAAAATACATATGCACACAAAGGTGTCGGTACGAGAAGAGCATTACGGAATTTAGACTTGTGATTAAGGTCAACATAGCATGGGACAGCTGGTATAATTCCCATAGGTTTATCGGTATATATAACAAAAGCAAGACTTACTGTCGATTGTACTAACATTTACTCTCTCTCTCTCTCTCTCTCTCCTCTCTCTCTCTCTCTCTCTCTCTCTCTCTCTCATAGTGGAAACGCCTGTACGGACGTTATTAATGTTATAATATTTTCATGTAATCTATCCGTATTAATGGAGAGGGTTGGTATCAGGAAGGACATCTGACCATAAATAAGCCAAAACCAATAACTGATCTCCAAAACTCTTCTGAAGATATGCTATAGCTCTATGGGCATAAAAAGGAAAGGGTCGTAGCATCTACTCTGTGGAAGCCCCTTTTATCTCAGGAAGTTCAGTATGAACCTTCCCATTAGATATGTGAGGCCAGTGTTCAACAGTATCTTCATAAAGTCAAGCTTTATACAAGATAAAAATGCCTATTCTACAACCCATATAATAAAGAAATATATTAACAGAGAGAGAGAGAGAGAGAGAGAGAGAGAGAGAGAGAGAGAGAGAGAGAGAGAGAGAGAGAGAGAGAGAGAGAGAGAGAGAGAGAGAGAGAGAGAGAGAGAGAGAGAGAGAGAGAGAGAGAGAGAGAGAGAGAGAGAGAGAGAGAGAGAGAGAGAGAGATGACGTCAATTACTAAGAAAACAAAACTTATTTCTCATTAGGGCAGGTAATATGGCAAATCATTACACTACAAGAAATAATAGGTCATTAGTAAAATCCATTTCCAATCAACTCATAAAGGGGACGAATATCGGAAAACCGACCAGGAGACGGGAAATCACGTGCATAACGTTCACCTACAGGTAAATATTCACAGTCATGAAGTCATTCTCTTTGCAAAAGTAAATTTTTTTTTATTGTAAGAAATAGCTGATAAGTGGCAATAGTTGGGAAAGGAAATTGTTTATACTGAATACATTCATGTGTCCAGAAAACTAACAAGGAGACGGGGAGTTACG